>JAREIK010007228.1:0-65866 GCA_029783825.1 Sapria himalayana | reverse complement strand
ATTTCACTCCCTCACTTATTTAAATAATTTGTGCTTTTTATTACTTAAAATTTATAAACTCATATATTAAGATTATAGATACCTATTAATTGAATTAAATCATTGATAATCTAATTTAATCAATCTCTAATTATTTTCTTGTGATTTTCTAATTAACTTATTTGAAATGCTAGATCAAAATTTACTTGTAGGGTTTGACAATATCAAAATTTATAATCTTTCTCAATAAGGCATCATCAATCTAGTTCTAGATATGAATTCCATTAGCAATCAATATTACTATACATTTGATAAAGTTATCTAATTCCTTAATCTATTTCTAGACTACTCTTCTATGAATTAAAATAATTATAACAAGTACACACAAATATTAATTACTTTAAGAATAAAAGTAACATTGTTCATAATAACAATGGTGTATTTTATTTTAGAAGTTTGTACAAAATAATTACACCATAGTAGTTTCATTATTTACACTTAAGTATACTAATATTAGAAGTTACAACTTCACCATTTACCATAGTCAAGATAGATCTACAAAAATCCAGCACTACAATGTTACTTATAGACTACCCAACTCTATCTAAATTATGAATAATAAACGTATATTCTACAAAAATTGATGATTTGATCTTCTGTGTGTAAGTCAAACTATACACACCAATTATCTATAACATAGAATAAAGGACATATACAATTTCAAAATTCAGATCATTATACAATCTTTTATTAAAATAATAAAAAGATATAAATCAGTAAAATGAAAACACAATCAGAAATGAATATTAGTATAAGTTAGTTTTAATAACGTGTTTATGCATAGTTGATGCATACAGACATATATGATTATATAAAAGATGATTTTAATTCTAGAATCATGAAGGGAAATGATGTCAGATGGGTGGATGTTAATCTGAGTAACATGATATTGGATTTATTATATGAGTAGTATTTTTAGCAATTGATAGCTGTGATGAAGAAAGTTTTCATGACTAAAAATAGTAGAGTTAAGACATAGATGAAATGTCATTGCATGACTTTTTTTAAAGGCATTGCCCTAGATTCCGAAGTGGTTTCATCATTTTGGTCCTATTTAATAATAATAATAATAATTTTATGGTATATAAATTGAATGAATAAAATTATTTAATTATTTGTATACTATATTATGCTTACCCAACTATTATTTGTTATATTATTAAAATTAAATTTATGTTTGATGAATTATCATGAATTTTTAACAATATTAATAATAATAGTTTTAGGATGTATCAATTGAATAAATGAGATATTATGATAATTTTATATTTATAAACTATGCAAGAATTATTAATAATATTAATAATACACATAATAATGGTTTTATGGTGTATCGATTGAATAAATAGAATTTTAATTTGTTTGTGCATTATGATTAACATAACCTATTTATTTTTATTTATTATTATTAAATGATAAGTTTATGTTTAATAAACTTCTCAACATTTATGACATAGTTATTGTATATTTAATATGTATGGTGCATAGCATGACCTTAAATTAATGTGGATCTTTGATTTAAATATTTGTTTATTTTAAAGTATCTTGGAATATGTAATTTAAGGCAAGCATGTTATTTTTTTTATGGATACATAATTTAAATATGAATCATATGTCATTTTATGTCTTATAATTTTTTATAAGTTTATAGTATGAATACAAGTTATAAAGAATAATTGGTGCTCAAGGATGGAGATCAAGGTAATCACAAGATGTTGAAAAGCATGCATTCTTCTCATACTCAAATTCGATGGCCAAGACCATTCGACACATTAAAGGAAAATCCATGGAGATGGAGATTTCTACCAAGGTTTGACCTTTGATCTTAATATTGGCTTATGAAGATCAATCTAGTTTTGAGCCATGCTATGACATGTTTAATTTTTTCCACACACACACGCACACACACACACACACGCACACACACACACACACACACACACACACACACACACACACAAACACACACACACATATATGCTTGTGATGGTATGTGTATGGTATGATGGATGATTATATATAGTTATTCATGTGATAATATATGATTAAACATATAAATTTGATCTCTCATTATAAATTAAGTTATACATTACCTGACATAATTCTATACTTATTAAGACTACGAATAATTAAATAGGTCATGCCAGAGTAGGGTATTTAATCTATCTTTGTAAGACAAGGTGAATAATGGTGATACCCATATGTATGAGTTTAGTGTACTTAACAAGATTATCAAAAAAAAGCTGGACCTAGAGTATTAATGGGATTTTTTTATGACAAGTGATTTTCATGTCTCATGGGAATCCAAGAATTGTATAAGATATAATATGTAAATGGTTTCCTACCTAAATAATCAGACTTTGAGTGATAAGCCAAAGCTTACTTAGAATGTGGTGACATATGAGTTGTGGCTCACTAAAGGCTCAAGTATTGAGTTTATCCAATTAATACAAGAGGGTTAACTATTTGCATATTTAATTATTGAAATATTAAAATGTTTTGCATGTGACTTGTAGATAATGATAACAAACAATACACCAGCTTTATCACCAAAATTAATCTTTGAGAAAGATAAACTCAATAAGACTAACTTTCTTGACTTGCACAAAAACTTGAGAATTATTTTCATGCAAGAAACGAAGTTGCATGTCTTATACGAAACTTTTCTTGAAGAACCTAGAGCTAATGCCCTTGGGGTTCTAAATAATTCTTATAGTAAACATTAAAATGATTCAATCATTATTACATGCCTTATGCGTGCCACCATATAATTTCAGCTTTAGAAGTTGGTGGTTGATATGCAGGCATTTCCCATGATATGCCATCTTAGTGAAATGTTTCAAAGAAAGCCTGAATTGAAAGGTTTTCTACCATCAAAGGTTACTTTTTTGCAAAATAGTTTTAGGAAACTCAATTAGCCTTCATGTTTTGTCTATTAATTAACCAAGAATTGACTATTTATATCATTCTCCAATCCCTACCTGATGCATTTGATGGTTTTGTTATGAACTACAATATGCATATGATTGTTTTTCCATGAACCATAATATGCATAATAAGGATAAAATAATTTCTGAGCTACATGGGATACTTGAGGTTGTTGAACAAAATATTAAAACTTCTAATGAATATCTGATGGTTCAAAGGGCAAATGCAAAGGCATGAAGAGAAAATGGGTAATAAAGGATAAAGAGAAGCCCAAGTTCAATCCCGATCCTAATACCAGAGGAAAAAGGCCTGCAATTAAGAAGGAAAAGGTACCAGGGGAGGGCCATTTTTTTTTCAATTAGCCAGGTTTTTGGAAAAGAAATTACATACTCTACTTGGAAGATCTGAAGAAGAAGGGTAGTGAAACTACATCTTCAAGTATTTATTAAAAAAAGTCATTCTATCTATTTTGTTTCATAGGTATTCGTACTTGTTGTGAATGTCACATTTATGTGAATGTGCAAGGTCTCATAAATAGTCAAATAGTAGATTATTGGTTAAAGTTGAGTTAGACCTATGAGTAGGTAATAGAGCAAGAGTTACTACTTTATCTACATGAACTTATTATTTATCTATGCCTTCTAGACTAGTTTTAAAATTAGATAATTATTATAATATTATTGCTATGAGTTAAAATATTATTTCTATTTCTTATTTAGAAATGACTAGATTCTTTTTTTTTATTAACAATAATGTATGCTCTATTTGTTATGGTGATATATTTTATAAGGATGCTCACTTATCAGATGGTCTCTATATCCTAAATGATGACAATCCAAATGAAAAATCTATATATAACATTAATACCAAAATATTTAGATTTAATGATTTAAACAAACCTATCTTTATCGCTATCATTTAGCTCCACCAAGATGGACTTTTACAATTTTTTTGATCTGAATCTTATAAGGTATGTAAATCTTATTTACTAGGCAAAATAACTAAGTCATCTTTTATAGGTCAGAGTGAAAAAGCTAATGACTTATTAGGCCTTCCACATAGTGATGTATCTGGTCCAATATGTTTTACTGCTAGATGATGCTAAACATATTTCCTTACCTTTATAGATGATTATATTAGATGTGATTATCTCTATCTGATGAAACATAAGGATGAGTCTTTGAAAAGGTTAAAATATGTGGGCTAATAGTACAAAAGCAACTTATTAAAAGTATTAAAGTATTTTTAAAGCACTTCAAATTTAGAGGTGGTATAAACCTAGGCCAAGAATTTGATGACTATCTTAAAGATTATGAAATAGTTTCACAATTGACATCCTAAGAACACTTTAATAGAATTGGGCTCTAAACTAGGAAAATAAAACTTATTAGATATGGTTTGATCCATGATGAATCAATCTGACTCTTCCAATTGCTTTCGATAGTATGCCTTCGGAATACAAAACACCAAATAATACTAATAATATTTAAGTGATTATGCATAATGTGTTTATATAAAAAAGTGATTTAAATAAAACTAATCACAAATTATAACTTTGATGGAGCATGATGAATAAAAGTGAAATTAGTTAGTTTTTTCTGTGAAATATAAGATTTGGTGGAATAATGCGTAGGAGGCGAATAACAAGTCATGTAAAATCATAACATTCCTTGTGATATGATTTTGTTACACCCTATATGTGCTTATCGGATAGTATCGACATCAATCTTTGCTAAAGTCTACAAAAATAGTCATGCTAATCTTATATATCATGATTCTACTATTTTATTAGCATAATTATTTCACTATATAATATAGTCTATTCGACTATAAAAACTTTCTGAGACACAACCACACTAGCTTAGTAATATTTTTATAATTTTCGATAGTAATTTTATGTCATAGTAGCCAAATGCTCCAATTATGTTAAATATCATAACATCCTCTATTACTTTACCTTTATTTTTACATAACAACAAATACTAAGATAAAAACCATGACTTTTATTTAGCACCATGACTTTGGACTACAGATAGTTCCAATAGCATTTAATCGAACAATGACTATTTCTAGAGCCAAGAATATTCACTTTATTGAAAATATCAAAGTCATGATCATTCCTAGTGACACAACTTTGGGTTGTAGATGAGAAATACATGAGTCGTCACTAATACCAACATCATGACTTTATATTATAGAGAGGAAAAATATGTATTTGTAGTCATTCCTAGTACCACAACTTCGTATTATCAAGAAGAAATGCATGAGTCATGACTTTTCCTAGTGCCATGACAATCTAATACATGATAGAGAGCAAAGCTACAACTATACCTCATTATTATAACTTTGTGTTAAATAAAGGCAAAGCTAAAGTCACAACCCTTCTCTTGTGCCATGATTCTCCACATAAAAATATTCTCAAACATTTGAGTATAAAAGTAGAACTTAGAGAAAAAAAAAAGAAGATAACTAGAGCACAAGCAAAGATGTGAAATGACTAGGGTTTTGGAAAAAAAATTCACCAAACCCTAGAGGAGATTCATGAGCAAAGAGATGATGCAAGAGAAAAGCATAAACACTAAGGGGGGGAGCATGAATTTTTGACTCCTACTAAGAGTAGATTTTAGGTGCACGAATAAAAATTGTGAATTTAGGGTTTTGTTTCCTATATAATATGAGGGCTATCATTAGTAACCAAAATTTCCACTAGATATATTTCAAATTATCTCATCTAAATTTCAATCCAATGTTAGGCTAAGTCGAGTCTAATGATTAGTATATTTTATTTCATATGATGGATATATAATTGATACATTTTATGGTTGATTTATTTTATAGTTTGGTTAATGATGAATGAGATGAATATTTCAAATTTTAATTAGGATTTTACTATTAGTAGGTTTGTGTATGTTATTATAATAGCTAATGATATGTAAGCCACAAGGCACACCCATGCATAAATATAAGTAGGAAGTGATAACCCTTCTGATAATAATGCATAAAATAAACTTATATGCCAAAACTTGATATTGAGGTTAGTTTTATCATGCAAGTATGATGCTTATGAAGCTGAAAGAACCAAATCTTTTATAAAATAATCTATAGTGTATATCTTAGATGAACTGATCTTTAATTAATATGAAAAACTTATACAAATTTATTAAGGGTTTCACTTTTATTATGAGAGTCACATGTCATTGTGGTAGATGATGATAGGTTAACCATGAGATATTCATAAGTAAAGATGATGCATAAGGTGGTAACAATTTTGTTAATACTTTATATGATTATTACAAAGCCATATGAGTTCTATTGGTGAGATTTGAGAGAAGACATATGTTAATTATTATCAGTATGATACTTACAAAGTTAAAAGTATAAATAATTTTAATACCATATAAATTTATATTTTTATGATATATGAGATAGGAAAATAAGAATTTATATATGAAGTAACAAAAAAAGGGCAGTTAATAAGTTGCCTAAAAGTTGCAGATTTATGATTGATCCTCGAGTAGGAATAATTTATCATTTTAGTGATAATGTATTAAAGGGATAACAATAAGAGGACCATCATTGGAGATGGCTCAATAGGTGACAAATACCTTGTATGCTAGTAGGATACTAAAGCATTTTCATAATAATCCAACTTTCATTCCATAACAAAATACAATAACAACTTGAAAATTTAGAAAGTTCACTATACATAATGAAATAGATTAATCCTAAAATCTAATAGTCTTATCAAAAATACATCTTTATCCTTTCGACTAAAGTAGTTCTTGATTTATTATTGGTTGATTAAACTATTTATATGATACTTATGGATCAATACCTAGATGAAAGTTCAATTCTATGTAATGAAAGTTGGATAATGAAATAGATCATACTTGTAGAACTATAATGGACGAGAGATTCATGCTTAATAAGTTTTTGATTATTGGTCAATCCTAATAATTGGGCATTATAACAAAGTTCTAATAAGGTTTTAATATCATTTTTGGAAATTATTTAGTTTAGTTAGATAACTTCAGTTGATGTAACTATCATTGTAAAAGTAAACTTTTGTTTTTAGTATTTTGTATAATAATATCTTATTTTTGTGATTCGAATTGTATTGCTTGTATGATCTTTTTTTGTACATTTTGGTTTAGTGTTCAAATTCTTTTTTTTTTGTAGTCACCACCTTTTTGAACATAAACTTTGGGATTGAGTTAATACTTTTGGACATAGAGATTGAGAAAACCAAAAAAATAATTTTGAGATAGAGAACTGAAAAAGAGTCGATGGAAGTAACTGATAACAAAAGTGAAACCCAAGGACGTGAGATGCAAGTTATCCAATAACTCACCCATTATCATACCTTAAAAGTCTATTGGAGGAGTAGTATGATGAGTATATACTCTGGGATTTAGAATTAACTAGTTGAAGTTAATTATCTTAAATTGAAGTTTAGTCTAATAATTATGGTTCAACAATATCAGTATAGTGGGAGGATATTAAAGAATCTGAATGAACATATTGCAATGCTTCTAGAGTTTTACGATATAGTTAAAATGAATAGAGTTAGTCCAAATATCATCAGGTTTTATCTAATCCTTTTTTATTTGAAAGATAAGACATAAAATTGGTTCCAATACTTAATTTAATGCTTGATTAAGAGTTGAGATGAATTTGTGTAAGCTTTTCTCACAAAGTTCTTTCCACCCCAAATTACCTCATAATTACTAAGTGAGATAAGCCAATTTTATCATGAGGAGCTTGAGACTTTATATGATGCTTTGGGTTGTTTTAAGGAGTTAATGAGTTGTTCTCAACATGAGTTTGAGTTGTGGTACCAAGTCCAAACCTTCTACAATGAGTTGAATTATATAATAAGGTGTAATATTGATATGGCCTCAAGTGAATTAATTATTAACAAGTTACCTGAGAAAGTATATTATTTATTTGAGGAGTTAGCAAAGAATAACTACCAAATTTTGAATGATCATGTCTTTGAAAGAAAATAACTTGGAGTGAAAAAGTTGAAAATAGAAGTATTATCAAGAAATCATCTTAAAAAGTATCTTAAAAAGTTGAAAATCCAATAGAAGTGAAAAAGAACGAGAGAAATCATCATTATGTAACTTCAAGAAATGATAAATCTCAACCATATTTATCAAGGGAAAGAGGCCAATAGTTGCGAGGCAATGGATATGTGTTCCAATTAAAGGTGTCAAATGGGCTGGGTGGCCTGGGCATGGCACTGGGCTCGGCTCTGCACAGCACAGTTTGGAACAATATCGTGGGATGGGCTAGGCTGACCCTTGGTATGGTTAGTGCCATGCTGGGTAGGCATGAGCCGAGCTTCGTGCTTGACCAGGCCCAGTCCATGCGCCTGGCCCGATGACACGGTAAACTAGCTAGGGGAACTAGCTATATTTTTTTAAAATTTAGCTGAAAAAATCAGGTAGGGCCCGGCCCAACCCAATAAGTCCAGGCATGATCCAACTCGTACTGGGTACAAGCTGGGCCAGTAGTTCTTAAGCCATGCCATGCATGATACGACATGGTTACTATATCGGGCTATGCTGGGCACGACGTAGTTGCTCGATTGGGCTCCCAAAAAATGAGCCGGGCCAAGCCGACCCTACCCGACCCATTTGACACCTCTAGTTCCAATATAATATTGATATTCTCACACACTATCATCCTAATATGAAAAGTCATGAAAATATTAATATGTAGGCTTTGGAAATTGGCAATTGAATGCTAAATGACTAGGTGCATGGTCACCCATGTCGTGCCCACGTGTTAAGCACTCGTGCTGTGACTAGCACGACATGCGGGACGAATACCCTCGGCACGGCACGACATGATTCATGCCGAGGGTCCACCTAGCCCAGGCCTGAGCACGATACTGTAGCATGCCGTGTCAGGCTTTGGGCCGGGCCGGGGCCACATGACCTGTTTGACTCCTTTAATGAAATAATCTTGAATAAATAATTATCAATTATCCTTAGAAGTAGTAAGGAGCTTGAGAGGGAAAAAAATAAAAGAAGCTAAAATAGAGGAAGCTGGAACTGACATTGTTGTAATTTTTTTAGTAGTTGTGGCTCCAACCATGACAATTTCAAGAGTCATGGCCCCCCAATGATGCAATATTTTCTAATGCTATGGTGCCTAATAAATATAATACCTACCTCACACACCTAATTGAGACAAATGAAGAAGTAATAAATGACCAAATAAAGATTATCTGATGTACAAGAAAAAGACTATGATGTAGAATAAGAGTAATGATAATTTTCCTTTAAATCTTCTTTTTCAATAATGTGTTAGAAAAGAAAAATCAGATAAAGAAGTTTAAAATTTGTTAATATTTTTCAGAAGTTAGAAGTAAATACCATATGGAAATATATAAGAAATTTATGAAGGATTTCATGAATAGTAAAAGAAAGTTGGAGACATGGAAATATTAATATGATCACGAAAGGTAGGGCAATTATTCAACAAAAACTTCTGAGGAAGTTGAATGATTAAGAAGTTTCATGATGTCATGTATAATCATAGAGAACATATTCTAAAAGACACTATGTAATTTGAGATCAAGTATCAATTTGATGTATTTGTTAATATCATGAAGACTGAACTTCAGCAAGATAACCTGAATCTCTCTTTCACTATAAATGGATGATCAATCAACTAAGTTCCCAATGAATATTATTGAAGATGTGTTGGTTAATGTTGGTGTATTTATTTTTCTCACGAATTTTGTGGTATTGGATAAAGAGAAAGATCAATATGCTCTACTCCATTAATCTCAGGATGACTATTTTTAGCCAATGGATAGACTCTCTTTGATATTAAGATGGAATAGTCCATTCTTCATGTAGACAAAGAGCAAGTAAAATTCAATATTTATAAGTCCTCTCGAGCCAATATGATAATGAGAAAGATTGTTGGAGGATATATAACCTCCTCCGCATAACAAGACAACAAAATATGGACTTTAGGTGGAAAGATTTTATAGAAGATTACTAGCCCGACAAAGATGAGAAAGATCATGTAGAAGCAAATCTGGATCTATGAGAGTGAAGATGAGATTGAAGAGGATGACTTCTATGAAGAGTACTTTAGAGAAAATATGATAGAAGAATACTAGCTCGACAAAGTCTTGGTATTTTTCAAAGTCATGAATTTAGAAGACTCTCAAGAAGAGTACTCTAGAGAGGTAGAAAAATAAAGTGAAATACCTAAATTCGTTTCATAATTGCATATAGAAAGTTATGTAAAGGATTGAGAGAATATACTAGTAATAAAAATATAGGAAAAATCCAAAGGGTGGCTGATGAAATGATAGAGAAAAATGCAATAGAAACATAAATTATGGAAGATCATAAGGAAGAAGAAAAATAATCATAGGCAATAATGAAAATCATGGGTTTAACCATCATAATGACTTTGGAGATACATAAGCTAAAAAAGAAGTTGTGATAAACCTCAATGCCAAAACTTTAGAGATCAAAAAAAAAATCAAAGTGTAACTTAACAAAAAGCTACAACAATCCAAAAAATTAATGACATCCAAGGAGGATGAAGCCTAAGAAGAAAGCCAAAAGCTATAGTAATCCAAAAAGCCATGACATCCTAAAAAAGTGAATTAAAAGAAGGAAGCCTCAAAAAAGAAAATATAGAATAAGATTCAACACTAAAAGAAAATTCAGGAAGAAAATAAAAAGTGACTAAATATACAACAAAGCTAGCCTGGACAACTAAGATCACCAATGGAGGTGACACCGCATTAATGGTCTCGCTATGAATATTAAATATTACATTTCTTGAGAAGAAACCCAATAATTTTTTTTTTCATGTGTGATGAATCAAAAAATTATATATTCACTCCCATATATCAGTGTGCATATTTTATGCATCCAAAAATTTAGTCATGGAACTCGAATCTTACCTCGACTTAATTACATATACATAAAAAGAAGTAGCACATACTCTTAGCAAACACTTATGTAGGATGGATGAAAAGTTATATTTTTTTAGAGGGGATTCATTTCTCATGGAAGACCAATCATATTATCGTGTGAGTTTGTTCAGTATATCAAATATCAAATAATACTAGTTATTTTAGTAATTATAAATGATGTAATTTAATGAAAAAGGTATTTGAATAGAACTATTGTATTAAATTGTAGTTTTAAACGGATTATGATGAGTTGTAGAAAAATTGATTGGTTTTTGGGTAAAATACAAGATTTGGTGGAATTGTTGAGTAGAAAAGGAGCAAAAAGTCATGTAATGTCATAGTTTTTTTTTGTGTTACAACCTTGTTACACCTATATGAATTTATAGGATAGTCTAGCATATATTCTTGACCAAAGTATTACATAGATAGTCATGATAGTCTTCATTCAACATGATTCTACCACCTCATTGACACAATCATCTTATTATGCAACATATTCTTTTCAGCTACAAAGTTTCTTAGAATCATAGCCACACTACCTCGGTAACATTTTAATTGTTGAAACATTAATTTCATATATCAGAAACCCAGTACTCCACTGGTGCTAAACATCATGGTATGCTCCAAGTTCCATGACTTTCTTATTACAAAACCACAAATACAAAGGCAAAAGCTATAGCTTTTCTTTGTGTAATGACTATTGGCAATAAAAAGTTCTAGAGAGCATTTACTCAAGCCATAACTATTCCTATTGCCATGACTTTTTGCTCTATAAAAATACCAAAGCTGTGGATATTCTCTATGCCATGACTTTGAGTTATAGAGAAGAAATACACTAGTCATTACCATTCCAAGCACCATTACTTCATGTTATAAAGAGAAAATGCATGAGCTATGACTATTCCCATCATCATGACTTCTATTATAAAAAGAAAAAGGATGAGCCACGACCATTCATAGTGCTATGACTTTGTATTATAGACAGAAAATGTATAAACCATGACTATTCCTAGTGGTGCAATACTTTAATACAAGAAAGTGACCAAATCCATGACCATTCCTCATCACCGTGACTTTATGTTATTGAAAAGAAAAGCTTAAGGTGAAACCCTTCCCCACCACCATGACTTCCCACTTAAAAAGTGCACCTAGCCATTTGAGTATACAAGTAGAATGTAGAGCCAAAAAGAAAGAGCAAGCTAGGGCATGAGCAAAGAGGTAGAAAGGCTAGGCTTTTGGAGAAAAATTTTTCAAACACTAGGAGCAAGCTAGGGCAAGAGGCAATGCAATGCACAAGCATAAACTATAAGGGGAGCAAGAATTTCAATAGCCACCTAGAGACAAATCTGAGGCACATGAATGAGAATTATAAGTTATGATTCCTAGACATTCATGAGGGCTATCATTAGTAATCCAAAATATAATTCGAATTATCTCATATGAATTCCTTCCTAATATCAGACTAAATTAAGGTCTAACATTGATGTTTTTATTTCATGTGATGTATATATAATTGATGAATTTTATGTTTAATTTGTATTATGATTTGGTTATTGAGTGATGTGGTGATTATTTAAAAATGAAATTAGGTTTTACTATTAGTAGGTTTGTGTATATTATTATCTTATATGGTAACATGTAAGCCACAAAGCACACTCAAACATACATATAGGAAAATAGTGATAGTGCTTTCAATATTGATGCGTGAGACAAATTTATATGTCAAAACCTAAAGTTGAGGTAAGTTTAATCATGCAAGTATTATACTTATGAAGACAAATACATGAAAGTTTTTATTGACCAATTCATTATGCATATCATAAATGAACTACCCCTCAATTGATGTGAGAATTTTATAATATATTTTTCTAAAGATATCACCTTTAGCATGAGAGTAACATGTCATTATGGTGGATGATAAAGGTAAGCCATGAGACATGCATGAATAGAGATGAATTGTAAGGTAATAATAGTCATGCAAGTTACATTCTTTCATGACTCCTACTAGAGAGACTTGAGGAAAGATATATGTTAATTGTCATGAGTATGACATGAAGTTAAAAGTGTAAATACTTGTAATACCACACTAGTTCATGTCTTTATGATATATGATATCAGAGAATAAAAATATTTATATGAAACAACTATTAATGATAGTTGACAAGTTACTTAAAAGATACAAACTTGTCATTGACCCTCAAGTAGAGATAACTTGTCATTTTGATAGTAATGCATAGAGAGGATAGCTACAATGAGACCATCATTATGGAGGATGAAATAGGTGACAACCATCGATATGAAGGATGAAATAGGTGACAACCATCACTATGAAGGATGAAATAGGTGACAACCATCACTATGGAGGATGAAATAGGTGAAAACCATCTTGTATGCTAGTAGGATATTAGAACATTTTCATAATAATCTAATATTCATTACATGACGAACTAGATGATTTAGAAAGACCATTATACATAATGAAATAAACCAACTTTATAATCTAATAGTCTTACCAAAAACTCAATTTTATCCTTTAGAATAGAGCAGCAATTGACTCACTATTGGTGGATCAAACTACCTACACAATCCATAAAAGATCAATATCTAGATGAAAGTTTTCTTTACTAGTTTTGTTTTAATTCATTTCATCTAGTCCTTCTAAAGATCATTCATCTTTTTTGCTTCCATAAGAAATGAAAAAATATTATCTCTAGCAATGGATTTTTTACTCTGTTAGGGTGGATGTAATTGGAGCTCGAGGCTCATTGTATTAGATATCCCATCAAGTTATTTTCAAAATTCTTCTAGAATTTCCCAAAGTTTTAATGCACATTTTTATGATTTACATATGACAAGCCCTCATAATTTCTTATATTAGATAGTAGTGCGTGAGGGAATTATTGTTGGGTTTGAAAATATACCTTTTGTTCTGCAAAATTCACTTGATATATGAGGCCAAATTTTATTATTTCAAGTTATTGTAAAATCAAAATTTTTATTACATTTGGCTATTTTTTCTTTGGTTTCCAAATATATTGAAAATTACTTTAATCTCTGCTTCCAATACCATCAATCTATCTAAATCCAACACTCATGCTTACTTCCTTCCAAATACTAAGTTATTTATAATTTGGTAATTATTCTTTGCTAGCTCTTCAAATAAGAAATATACTTCTTCGGCTAATTTATTCAAGATGGAACTATCTGAGACTTTTTCAATTATACACCTCATCTCATGTAATTCAGCCCATTGTAAAAATGTTAAGCTTGGAACCAAAATTCAAATTTATATAGCAAGCATCTTCCCAAGAGTATTATGAATCGATCCCAAGTGTCATATAAAGTTTTCTGCTCATCTTATTGAAATTGGCTTATCCCCCCTAGCTGAGAAGTTATTTGAGGTGGAAAGAACATGATGAGGAAGTCTTGTACAAGTTCATTCCAACTATCAATCAAGCCTCTATATAAACATAAAATTTTACTCTAAGCTTTGTCTCTCAAAGAAAAAAAATCATAACCTTAAAACATCTGGGCTAAGTCCATTCATATTCACTACCACACATCTCAAAGAAAGTTGTGAGATAGCTATTTAGATCTTCTAAAAATCTTTTACTATACTGGTATTATTACACCATAACTATCAACCTAAGTTTAACTCAAAGTTACTTGCTTAAATACGCTGAATCTGAATTCTAGAGTAACTGTCCATCATAGTTAGTTGCCAATAATCATCCAATGTATGGTGATGATTGGGTTGTTGAATAGCTTGTCTTCTATTTCCTTGGTGATCATTGTTGCTTCCAGTTCCTTCCATAGTCTCTCTCTTAGCTTTGCATCAAAAGTATTTCCTTTGTTCTATTAATTTTTGGGTTCATGGGTGTTAACTCATTCTCAAATTTTCTACTCATATAAGTAGTGGCTACAAAATAAACAAAAAAATAAATAAATAAACATCAAAGATAAATACAATACAAATATAAAAAAAAATTATATTCAAACAACTAGAAATAAAATAATTATTTTACAAGGATAGTTATGTTAATTGAAGTTAACTGATCAGACTAATATTCCTTGATAATGGTATAGGTGTCAAGTGAGTTGGGTGGCCCATACACAACATAAAACATGTCCTAAAATAAACATGTCTAGCCCAACACAAGATGATCCAGAATCATGCATGCATTGAGGTCGTGCTGGCCCATGACACATTTCATTCCATGTTAGGTAGACACCATCCATGCCTCATGCTAGGCTAGGCACATCCTGCATGCCTAGCTCATTAGCACGGTTCATAGGTACGTGACCGAGCATAGGTCATCAGTCATAAGTCACAAGCTCATACCCAAGTTTTAAAAAACAATCCCATCAGTTATTAGCTATTGCCCATTATGTTTTTAAGTAAAGGGTGTTGATATGGAAAGCCTATCACTTTAAATGTCACATAATAAAATAAAATTATTTTTTTTATTGCCATTAGATTTCATTCCAATGGCTGCATGCAGTCATCTAATAGCGGTTAGATTTCTACCCATTTATATTAAGAAAAATTAATAAATAAAAATAATATGTTATTTTAATATAAAAAATTTTGATAAATATAGAATATAAATTTCTTGATTTTTATTCAATTACGAAAAAATTTACATATAGAAATCTAATAGATGTCGTATTTCATTCCAACACCTATCACTTTCAATCTTCTCTCATCTCTCTCCTCTTATATGTTGTGTGTTCTATTTTACTATCTATTCTTGGAACTAGCCTAGTAAGTTTTGAAAAGAGGTGAGTAACAAACTATGATTGTAGGCTGATATTCAAATAACTATACATGGTTATGCTATATATTTATTTTTTGTTTATTAATTTGCACAACATATTATAATTAATAATTTTTAAAATTATAAAATTATTAATTTTTTAAAAATTAGACATAAATAATAATAATAAAACATATAGTAATTGTAATGATAATAATATTGACAAAAACAAAATAATGACAACAACTCAACCAAAAGCTATGAAGCTAAAACTAGGTCATCTATAATAGTATTGACCCATTTGTCTAAAAAACATAAAATTAGGTAAACTTAAGTAGTATAAACACGCTTAAACATAAAAAAAAAAATAAAAATATATAGGGTGTTTAAGAAGAATTAGCATAATGTATATATTTTAATATATATATATATATATATATATATAGTATATGTGGCACCTAGCCACATTAAAAGGCATGCCGACTAATACACCAAAAAGTATGGTGTATTAGATCCCAGACAAACCTAACTGAGTGGTGGAGCTTCTGACGTTGGATCAACTTTAACTTTATTGATCCCTTCATTTACCGTAATAACTTTGGGAGGAAAGACATGATAAAATAATAATAATTATGAGTCTTTTGATTAGATTTTCAGAGAATTTTAGGATAGTTAATATTATGCAAATCTGCTTCAAACATATTTATCATAAAATTTCAATGTCAACTAGTAGGAATGACATAATAAAATATTATAAGTTAAAAAATAATTAATAATTAATAAATTTAGGAAATATTGAATAATATCTATGATATCTAATATATGGATTAGTCATGATGAAGCATCATTTGCATGTCTCACAGCCTAATATGTAAATTGAAAGTGGAAACTTAATAAAAAAAGTAAGAATTATTGAGATCTTGCATCCTCATGATGACTATGATATATATGAGTGTTTGATGAGGTTATTTAGGGAATATAATATTTAGAATAAAGTTTTTAGTATTATATTTTATAATATTTCGAAAAATAAAGTTATCATTAGTATATTTGTTAAGACCATTAGAGACTAGCCATAAAGTAAACTTTTAAAGTTGTGTATGTGTCATGTAGTTGGCTGGGTAGTGCAAGCAAGAATGAAAGTTGTTTTTTTCATATAAGAAAAAAAATAAGAAATTCACTAAAATACCTTTAGGATACTTAATAGACAACATGTAGTTTAGTAGTCTATGCTTGTCACTAAGTCTAAAAAAAATTTTAAAATAGATGTGAGACACCATTAGAATTATACCAATTTGATATAAGAGTAATGTATTGGTTACTAACACTTGATGTTCGAGTATGTCAATAGTAAGAGTAATAAACTTATTATTAATGATTCAGATTGTGATTTAATAATTTCTTTTATTAAATTCCTAAAATTTTTTATGATATAATAAATATATGTCCATTGGTGTATACTCCCACCAATTATATTGTACTTGAGTGCATATACAATATTAGCAATATGTTTAACAACGAAAAAGAATATTCTTCATTCAGTGTCATGGCTATTAAGATGAAAACTAAATATTTAAAATACTAGTCTTTCATTCAAACTTTATAGTACTTGACTACTTGTATGGATCCTAGGATTATGGTGGAAGGCATAGAAAATATATTGAGGTACATAACCACTTGTATGAACCAAGTAGAGATACCTAGAGGTTTTATTCATTAAAAGATTAACTAATATGGTTATGTATTATGACACTAGGAATATAGTTATAGTGAGACTTTGAGTATTGAATTAAACACTTTGTTTAGAGATGTTGACTTTTTTATTTACTTACCTATGATAAGATGATATAGTGATCCATCAAATAAAAGTGAGATATCTTAGTACTTAGATATAGATTATTACTTCATCATATCAAATTAAAAAAAATAGGATATTTTAAGTTGGTAGAAATTATATGAATCTACCTATCCCAAACTATCTAAGATGAAAATTTATAGTTGGGCATTCAAGATAAAACAAAAGTGTTTTTAACAAATGATGACTCATGAAAAATCGAGGATATTAAGTTCACCATTAGTACTAATTTCAAAATTATATATAATGATGATAATCTATATCTACACTACCATATTATAGATACATACTGATGACTCATGTGATGATGATGCATATTTTATTTATTTTTGTTTCATCTTATGTTATATATCATATTTTAGATTGTATTTTTTTCATATAATATTTTGATTTTTGAGTTGAGTCAAATATAAATATTTATTTAAATTATTGATTTGATTTTTATTAATTTAAATTTATAATGCAATGTACTTTTTATTTATATTATTTTGATATGTAAATATAATATTTCTAATAAATAAAAAATTGGAATTTCTAAAAATTTTAATTGGGTGTTAAAGCTGCCAATTACCAGCATGACCCAACATGACTCAGAATCAACTCAAGATGACCTGGCATAGAAATTCTTAGCTATGGGCCAATTGGGTCATGTTGGGCCAAGTAATTAGAGTCTCATTTCATGCTTGACATAGCAAAGTGGCCCAACAATCCCACAAAAAATTTGGGCCATACCGATATGACATGACTTATATGATACTTCTAGATAATAATACTAAAAATTTATTGTGACTTATTATGATACCAAAATTTATCATCTGTGATATGATCATAAAATTTAATTGGAAAATTATCTCTCATCTAATAGAGTTCTACAAGTATATGGGTCATATAAGTAATAAAATAGACTTAAGTTCAAATATTATTATCATTGAAATTATGTAGATAGTCTGACCATCCAACAATAAACTAATTACTACTTCAGTTAAGTAGATAGATAGACTTTGGGTTTTTAAAAGATACTTATATTCTAGGATTGTCACCACCATACAATTTCTCATGAATATTACATATTGAAATCATACAGGAGGAAATGATTCACAAGGCTATCATAATAACTATATGAGTTTCCTCCACATGCAGGTATCTCATGATATCCTTATCATCATCCACTATAGTTGAAACATAATTCCCACACTACAGTGAAACCCCTAGGTTAGTCATTCTACTTAACTACCATATCACTTGAAGGTTAATTTTTCTAGAATATATACAATGAATTAATCTTAATAAAGTTTGTACTTTTTGCTTCATTTGCAATAATTAAACTTACCTCAATCTTGAGTTTCTACACATATATTTATATCACATGTTAAGATTAGAAGAGCTATCATTCTCTTTTTATCATGTTGTGTGTGTGTCCCATGATATACCTACCACTATCTATCATGTCCGACATGCATAAATCTAAGATATTATGAAAACCCTAAATTTTAGCTCTAAATATCATTTATATCCATCAACATCTAAATAATATCATTTCCACAAATATAATATGATAAGTTTACATCATTAATATATAAATACATCAAAACTAATCCTATATCTCAATTTATTCTGATAATGGAAAAGATTCATGCGAGATATTTTGAGAGATATCTCATAGAATTGATGGTTTTCAATGAAAGTACAAGTGAGGATCTAAGTCTCAAAACCTAATCACAAACAAATATTGCTCATGTTCACCTTGGGTTGGCCCTAATTATGGGTTGGAATTCATGCCACCTAGCATTTGGTACTCTTGGCTTGAAATTCAATTTTCGTCTCCTCTATTGTTGAATTTCTCTAAGTGTTTCTTTTTTACTTCAAGGATATGTGTAATGATTTGAATTGAAATTCATGGTGCTGGCTCAAGTTATTGACTTTATTGTTTCATTGGATCTTCTATAAAGTATAAAAGTCATATTGATAATTAATGATGCGACTCAATTAACTTTCATGTGGAGCACATTGTCTTTGCGCTTTCAATGTCATGATTAAGACAAATCCTATATGGAATAGAAAGTTGTGATATTGGGAATGGAAGTGGCTCTGATCTTTTCTCTCTGGAAAAAACATTTATGGAACTAGGAATGGCTGCTACTGATATATTTACTCTCTAAACAGAAAGTCATGGTGATAATAATGACTATAACTTTGGTGTTTTATCTTTGGAGCACAACATCACAACACTAAAAATGTCATGAATAGAGTAAATGCTCTATTAAAAAAATATCAGGATGGATAGAAATGTCTTGATTAGAGTAATGCTTTCATAAACAAAGAGTCACAATAGAAAATATTATCATTATTAATTTTACTTGGTATTTTGGCTCTCTATCAAATAAGTCATGACACTGAAATCATCATGTCTTTTTATACTAGTGAGATACTTGGCTTTTATGATGTGAAAATAAGGTCATGACCATTATAGTATTTTAGAGATAGTGCAGCTAAAACTCCAAGAAAATATCATAGCCATGAAGACCATGTTACACAATGAAAAGATTGGGTTAACTTAGTGGTATTGTCATGATGTACAAAGATTATTATGACTATTTTATAGAGTTATGAAAAAGAAATGATCTCATAATTACTCAATTGGATCATGTAAGGTATAACCAAGTCATGACATGGGAAATATCATGACTCTTTATCACTATCTTTTTTTTCTCTCAAGTCATTACTCCACCAAGATTATGAATTTCACCCAAAATAACTTTGATTTTACTAATATTCATCAAATTCTCTAAAAAAGTGTTAATGAAATCTCTCTAATAAATACTCAAATACATATAAACACAATAATAAATATATACCAAATCACCTAAAAAATCTATATGTGGAGTGTTGATCAATTATCACCATTATAGATGGTGCTCTTCTAGTTGTGCCTTCAATATACCTATCATGTATCTAGAAGCTCCACATCTACCTCTTCATTGACCATCTCTCAATTCTATACCTTTTAGACCATTACTAACTAATCCTTACTATTTCTTCGGCTATGCATCTTTATTCTCTAGTCTCAATTTTCATGAAAGAAATACAATGATGTGGTTATAATTGTGTGTTCTTTCAGCTTTGTAAGTGATATACTTGCATCAATTAACTTATGATTTATATCTCTGTGTAAAAGTCATTTACAAAGAAAATGATCACATGACTATCACTACTTTATGATTTATATCTCTGTGTATGACCCATGGTTTTTCTATAATCATTTACCACAACCAACATACAACTCCCAAAAATTGGTAAAGCTCAAGGTTATATATTCTATATAACTCACATATGATTTTAAGGTCAATCCTTCAAGAAGATATATAATGAAATAGTCATAATTGTGTTTATACTTTTAGTTTCATAATCACCATACTCATATTAATTTAATTTACATTTACTTAGAGTTTTTACTCATTGATGCATCACATGATGAAGAGAGTCTAAGAGCTATCACTTTCTATTGATGCCCACCTGATGTGTGAATCCCAAGGCTTACCTATCACCAATGACCACAACCAACATACATCAAATAATTGGATGACAAAACCCTAAATCAATGTTCTAATAAATACACATATCCATCAATATTCAATACATAACAAACCATAAGTATTCATTACAAAACATATCTATCATAGAAAATTAAATAATTAATATTCGGTTCCTTATTAGCCTAATATTGGGAAGAGAAATTTGGATGAGAAGATTGGAGAATAATTTTGTTGAATCAAGTATTTCTTATGACAATTGACATTAAGATCTAGGTCTTAGATATAGTTCCTAATCTACTTTGTTACATGTTTGGTTTGAAATTATCTTCCTAATCATGGGTGAAATTTATGCCCTAGCTAGCTCGCTAGATATTTTTAAAGATTTTAAGTCTTGTTTTTATATCATCATTTTTATCATTTACTATAGCATTTAATAAATATAATGTCATGATCTTGAGTTGAAGTTGCATCAAAGAATGCCCACAGATTTCTTCTACATTATAATGTCATGACTTTAACATACTATGTAAAAATAAAATCACAATGTGAAAAGATGCCATGACTTAGACATTTGCTCTCTAAAGTAATAAAATCATGATGTCAAAAAAATATCATGGCACAAAATCACTTAGTAAATAAAAATGTTCTTTTATAATTGTTATGCTACGACACACAAAATATGATGCAACTTCACATACAGATCAAATATAGGCTTCTACGAAGTGAAAATAACATCATGGCCAAAATATATTTAGAGAATATGTAGCTGCAACTCCAAATAATGTCGTGGTCATGAAAAAGTTATTGCACAAATGAAAGATATTATAACTATGTGGTTGAGTCATGGCATGGAATGAACACTATGACTTATTTGTGGATTAATGACCAAGAAGTATTATAGTGTGAATTTCTTATGCTACCTAATTTTTTTTCTTAGATAGTATCGCAAAAGCTTATTGACGAATATCATTCATCAACAAAAATACACAAGTATATGAGTTATACAAGTATCAAAGATGACTTTCATTTAGATATCGATCCTATAGAAATTATACTGGAAGTTTGATCAACCGATAATAAGATAATAATATTCCAGTAGATAAAATAATTTAAGATATTGATAGAATCTTAATTCTAAGTTTTATTTATTTTCAATCATATAGTGCATATTGGTTCATGTTGAATTTGAATATAGAATGAATATTGGAATATTATCAGAATACCTCTTTGTTCTACTCATATACAAGGTAGTTATCACCAATGAGTTGTCCTAATGCTGGTCTCCTCGTAGTTATTCTTTTGGTATTTTATTAGTGAGATAACAAAACATTAATGCTCGAGGGCCAATCATAAGTCAATACCATTTAGCTAACTCATCAAATATCTTTGATGATTACATTATATATATATTTTTAATCTTTGACCTCTAGTATCTTAAAGACGTTAAACTAATGTGGTTTAAAAGTATTTGTACTTTCTTCTTTATAACTGTCATACTCATATATTTAACTATGCATTTTCTCAAATCTCACAAATGAGAACCATATGTATAAAAGAAAACTCAAAGAGGTGTCACAACCTCATGAGTTACAACCACTTGCATACATCATGTGGATTCCTATCACCATCAACCATTGTAAAGATGTGACGCTCGTACTAGAGGTAAATTCTTAGAAGAATATTCTATAAAATATTTGTATCAATTGAGGGCTAGTTATTCTAAGAAATATATAATAGAGTGACAAGTAAAATCAATCATACATTTAGCATCAAGAGCAGAATACTTATAACGATTAACATACCTCAATTTTGGATTTAGACATATATGTTTGTCTCATAAATCATGGTCAGAAGGATTGTTACTTCCTTCCTACCATATGCATGAGTAAGTGTCTTGGTTTACTTGTCACCATTCATCATGACAACATGCACAAACCTACTAATAATTAAGCCTAATTTTAATTACATATAATCATCAATTCCATCAATATCAATTGCATATATAAGTCAAATATTGCATTTATAATCTAATATCTGTACACCACATAAATCAAAATAAATGAACCATAGACCTCAAATAGAGAATCTAGGATTCAAACTTAATTCCCCATACTATTTCATTGATTTTCCAAAATCTACCCTTGAGAATGTGTTTGAAAGTTATGTCCCCTGGCTCTAGGATATAGTCTTGATCTTGGGTCCCTTGCTGCTCATGGATCCATTAGAGAGTGTAAAAATTTCTACTAGGGTTATTTTTGTGCCTAGTTGAAGGTGAATAAAAAAAGATTTTAGCTAGTTTTTTTTTTCCAATTTTTTGTTCCTTACTTTTGTCGTATCATTTATACTTAGGTATTTTCCAAGTATAAAGTCATGGTTTTGCAAAGATACTATGACTTTGACCATTGATCTTTTAAGTTCGAGCTCATTACGTTGGGAAGTGGATGACTTTTATCACCAATTAGATACTTGATTACTATGACATGAAATTATTATTGAACTTAATTAAATAGTATGAAATAAGTATGAGTATGATTTCAAGATAATATTATAGTAACAAAAATGTGTTGCATAATATAAGAATTATGTTAATGAGATAGTAGAGTCATGTTGTAAAAAGATTGCTATGACTAATTATTTACTAATATTGTAAAAGATTGCTATGTTAATGTAAAACCAAGTCAACACTTGCCTCCAAAAACATAATGATTTAACGATATTCATCATAATTATCAAAACTCCAATTTCATGAAATCATTTCAATTATCACACTTGTACATACTTATACATCATCAACAATATCATACCATATAAATTTTCTTCTCTGGCCCTTTCTTTTTTAGATGTTGTAGCTTTTAAAATTGCTATGTCTTCTTCTTTGATTCTAGCCTAGCTATTTTCTTTCTATAACTCCAAATTCATGGCACTAAGCATCACCATAACACATTATCATTAAGCTGCTTTTGGCCCTTTTACTTATGCAACATCAATGTCATGGTAGTAGGTGATATTGCAGCTTTGTTATTGAGCTTCTAAGTGGTAATTTATTTTTGGTACACCAAAGTTATAGTGTTGGGCTTGGGTGATACTATAGCTTTGTCAGTAAACTTCTAACTTCTAAGTGGTATTTTCTTTCTACAACACTAAATTCATGGTACTAGGTGATGGCATAGCTTTCATCTCTACCATTATTTCACCTTTGGATTCCTTCGAATTCTATAAAATTTCTTTCTCTATTTTAGCTTCTTTATTAATTTTCATAGCCACCAATTGGCATTCTACTGGTGTTTTCACAAAAAATTTATTTTTCATACTATGCATATCATTATCTTTATATAATTGTACATAAAGTTTAGATATTTTGCTTCATTTCTCAGCATCTGTAAAGTTGTTTTCATTAGAATATTATATTTTTGTGGCTTCAAATAATACTGCTACTCCATAGCAATCATCTTTCTCATTTTCTAGTTCATCACTTTCACAATTCCAAAGTATCTCTTCTATATCATCTTCATCATATTCCAATTCACACTTTCACAACTCCA
Organism: Sapria himalayana; assembly: GCA_029783825.1. Lineage (NCBI taxonomy): Eukaryota > Viridiplantae > Streptophyta > Magnoliopsida > Malpighiales > Rafflesiaceae > Sapria > Sapria himalayana. Next base: position 41,255 of record JAREIK010007228.1, on the reverse strand, counting down.
TAATTTATCTTCTATATTATCTTTCTCATCTTCATCGGGCCAATAGTCTTCTACAAAATTGTTCCATTTAAAGTTGAATTTTTGTTGCATTGTCATGCATAAAAGATTATCTATTCTCCAATAACTCATCTCATCATCATCTGGTCTTCATAGGTCTTTGTAAATATTAAACTTACTTGCTCACCATCAATACAAATAGTGAACTACCCCTCCTCAACATCAATTAGTATTTTGTAGTAGATAAAATAGTTATCCCAAAAATAATAGTGCATAATGATCTTTCTTTATATTTAATATAATAAAATCTACTGGAAAAATTTATATACTAGCCTTAACCAAATTATCTTCGATAATACAATATGAGAGTTAAATTATTTAGTCAATCATTTAGAGTGAGAGAGATATTAGAGTGATTTTCTGAGATTCAATCTTTGTGCATTTAACAAAGGCATCAAGTTGATACTTGATCCTAAGTTACGTATAACTTTCAAAAATATGTGATTCCTTATAGTATAAGGTTTAGTAAAACTTTCTCATATCCTTTAAATCTTTAGGATTATTCATTGAATAATGAAATAATTTTCCTAGACATATTCACAATTCTATACATATCTAACTTTTCTTATTACTCATCATATCCTTCTTAATATTCATATAATCCGACATATGAGATAATGCTTACGCAAATAGTATATTTACTTCTAGTATTCAAAACATATTGAGAAATTTCTCTAATTCTTCATCTAATTTTTTCTACCTAAATGTTGTGGAAATAGTAGTTTCATCATATATAAACTTCTCTTTGGCTTCATTATAATGACACATTATTCTCTATATAGCTTTAGAAAACCTCAATTCGCTCCTTTTTTTTCCCTTCATTCTATCTTTATTGTTGGGGTTGAGAGTTGGGCATGTACCTCTATAGGAACTATGACTTTAGATGATGCCATGGTGCTAGAGTCTTCATCCTTGGAAAATATTCTAGTGAGAGCCATGACTTCTAGGAAAATCACAGTGAGAGCCATAGATTTGGGAAATTCATGGTACTAGTAGTTCTTGAAACTTTAGATTCAACTTTCTTCATTCATTGCCCTTCTAACTCTTTTCCACTTCAAAATAATATCGATAGGTATTTCTTTAGGTTTTGTCACGACTTGTTAATCTACCTTATTTATCAATTAGGCAATGTCTCAAAAACTCATTGACAAGAGTATCTTATCAACTGAGATCCACAAGTACATGAGATGTATAAATAGTAATAAACATTCATGTAGATATTTATCCCATAGGAACTATATCAGTAGTTTGACTATCAACAAGTGACAACCCATTTTTATTATTTTGGATATACATATTGTTAAATAATCTAAGGTCTAAGTTGTATTTATTATTGTAAGTGATGTTATTAATGTTAGTAATAGTGCTCTAGGGCTATCGTATGGGCATGATATTTTGACTATTTGTAAGAATTAATTATTATGATGATTTGCATGTTTATTATATATAATGTTCTTAAATAATATTATTATTTATTCTAAATGTCACTAATCAGTTATTGTTATAGAAATAACAATCAATTAAGATTAGTATAAAGTTTGATTGATATTAATGGGATGAATATGTGTATTAAATACAAATCAAAATTTTATTTATTTGTTGAGAATAAATATTGGACAGACACATCTTGAGATTACTACATGGATTAAAGTCATAAGTTAATCTCTAATAGTTGTGTCATTAAATCATTTGACATGAATCACTATAGTTCTCAACATAATTAAGAAATATTGTGTTTGATATAATTAAATAATGTCTTTTATCAAATGACTATAAAGGTTATACTTGAACATAATAAAATTATGTATTGAGATATGAGCGATTAAGATGAAATTTATCCCTCTTAATATAAGAAAGATGTCTCTGGGGGCCCCTTGATAATTGAGACTGAGAAATTCATGGCCGTGATCAAATAAATTGATGGAGATTAATGTTATTTATTTAGTCAATCTAATTGGGTTTCGAGTAATCAAAGATAGAATGATATAAGATTGACTTTGTCTATGCCTTATATTCTATCAAGATATCATGAAATAAAAGGATTATGTTAATAGCTATATTATGGTTATCTCGGATCACAAGCTTTTCAATAAACTTGGGTAGTCATAATATCTTGCTAGAGGCCGCTTATGACTTGTAAGATCAAAATGTGATTTAGGCCAATTGCCAATAATAATTGAACCTATAGGGTCGCACATCAAGAATAAATAATAACTATTATGGTTTTTTACACTCTGTGGTAATTTAAAATGATGAGATTATTTAAAATTACAAATAACAATTAATTATTGTTTAAATTCAAATTTAATTTTGAGAAACTTAAAATTTGTGATTTAAACATTTAATTAATCTACTCTATTTTCTTATTGGATAAAAATTTATCTGTAAAGGGTTTTTTAAAAGATTTTTAAATATATAATAATATAAATAAATCTTATCTGATAAGGATTTGAATTTAATGGTAATTATTTAAAAGAGTTTTAAATATAATAATATAAAATTTATTTTTGACTTAAACCCTAGCAGACTTACATAGATATATATGTGAGACATATATATATTTTGTAGTAGTTTTCTTTTACTCCAAGAATAACCAAAATAAAGAGAAAGAAAAGAAAAACCCTAATTTCTTTTTGAGAAAACGAACCTGAACTAGCATTAAACATGATTGTTTATTTTTTTTGTGTGTGGATACTTGTAGAGGGTGGTCGCTTTTTAGAAAGATAGCACTTTTGAAGATTTGAATAAACTAAGATGCAAACATTGAAGGCTTGATGAATCGATCTACAAGAGGTAAGTTTTGTTTACCCTTCCTTCAATTTTTATGAAATACATGTGATCCTTGGTAGGTTAAGGGATAAAAAAATTTAAATTATGCTGCATTTATGTCACAATTAGATTGGATATTCCGCTTGATATCTAATAGTTAAGTCATTTGATATATTATATCAAACACAAAATACATGTTGGAGTATTGTGCAATGATCCCTTTCCCTATCTACATACAAAAGTGATTGTCACTATTAAGTCATTCCTAATAATGGTCCCATCATAGCTGTCCCCTTGCTACATCACCACTGAGACAACAATTTAAATATACACAAGAGTCATTCATAATCATATTCTTTTTAGGTAGCTTATCCAACTGCCCTTAAAGGTTGATTTATGTGGACACTCTTATTCATTGGTCTCCATTATCATAAAAATTAATGATTGACATAGTTTTGCAAGCAGTTACACTTTTGACTTCATAAGTATCATACTCACAAAATTTAAATATATTCTTTTGAGTTTCACTAGTGGGAACTATACAAGTAAACGAAACTTATAAGGATAGTCACTTATTGCAAGTCACAACACACTCATGCATGTCTCGATGGACGATGATTGCCTATCACTATTCAATTGGTGACATTTTTATTGCATTATCATGCATAAAAGATTATCCATTCTCCAAAAACTTATCTCATCATCATCTGGTCTTCATAGGTTTTTGTAAAGATTGAACTTTGCTTGCTCATCATCGATATAGAAAGTGAACTACCCCTTCTTGACATTAATAAGTATTTTGTAGTATCTAAAAATAGTCATCCCAAAATTAATGGTGCATGCTACTATTTCTTTATATCTAATACAATAAAATCTACTAGAAAAACAAAGTTACTAGCCTTAACCAAAATATCTTTGATAATAACATCTAAGAGTTTGATTATTTAGTCAACCATTTGGAGTGTGAGAGATATTAGAGTGATTTTCTTAAGCTTCAATATTTATGCAATCGATAGAACCATCAAGCTGATATTTGATCCCAAGTTGCATAGTACTTTTAGAAATACGTGATCCCTTATGGTGCAAGACATAGTAAGCTTTCCATATCCTTCAAAATTTTTAGGATTATTCATTGAATAATTGAATTATATATCCTAGACATATTCATATTTCTATACATATCTAACTTCTTACTGTTCATTATATCTTTCATAATATTTACATAATTTGACATCTGAGATAATACTTCCACAAATAGTATATTCACTTCTAGTTTCTAAAACATAATGAGAAATTCATTGAATTCTTTATCCAATTTTTTCTTCCTAAAATGTTGTTGAAATATAATATTCATCATAAACTTATCTTTGGCTTCATTCTATTTCACATTATTCTTTATATACCTTGAGGTAACCTCTATTTGCTCCTTTATTTCTTTGTTTTCTTTCTTTTTAGTTGGGGGTGAGAGTTAGGCATGTATGTTTTACAGGAACTTTGACTTTGGAAGATTCCACAATGCTAGAATCTTTATCCTTTGAGAAAGGTGAAGTGAGTGCCATGACTTCTATGAAAATCATAGTGAGAACCATGACTTTTGGGAAAGTCATGATGCTAGTAGTTCCTAAAAATTCAAATTTAGCTTGCTCCATTCATTGCCCTCTAACTTTTTTCTACATCAAAGTAATATTAATAGGCATTTATTCTAGTTTTGTTGTAAGTAATTCTGACTAATTTAATTAGTTAGGCAATGTCTCAAAAGCTCATTTACAAGAATATCTCATCAACTAAGATCTACAAGTACATGGGTTATACTAGTATAATGAACTTTCATTTAGATACCTTTCTCATAGAAATTGTATCCGCAATTTGACTATCTATTTTTAGTACATTAGATTCTCATATTGTTAAATAATCTTAGTCAAAGGTTCATTTATTTATTTTATTTGATGTTGTTAAGTCATTTGATATATATTAAGTTGAACACAAAATAAATGTTAGGGTTTGTGCAATGACCTCCTACCCTATTAGTATACAAGGTTGTCACCATTGATCCCTTCCCACTGATGGTCTCCTAATAGTTATCCTCCTGGTATGTCACCACCAAAACAATAATTCATTCCTGCACAAGGATCATCTTTAATTTCATTCCTTCTAGGAAACTTTGTAAAGTATCCTTGAAGGTTGGTTTGTGTGCACACTCTTATTCGTTTGTGTCCATTATCATGAAAATTAATAATAGGTATAGTTTATAAGCATTTATTCTTTTGGCTTCATAAGTATCATACTCACACAATTAGCATACATTTCTTTTAAATTTTATTAGTGGGAACCATAAGAGTAAAAGAAACTCAAAAGGGTGGTCACCACTTTTTGAGTCATAACACACTAATGCATGTCTCGATGATTACCTATCACCATTCTTTTTGGTAATGATATGACTCAAACACCAAAGGATAACCACTTGGGAGAACACCCCATATAATGTTGATACCATTTTGAGAATCAATCAATCTAAGATGTGTATTATGAATTGAATTGTAAAAACATTTATATTTTTAGCTTTGTAAGTACCATACTCATGATAATTAACTTATCTAAAATTTGGGATTTGATTTAATAAGTTTATCTCATACATCCTAATCAAAAGTGTTGTCACTACCTTCCTATCATATGTACGCATGAGCCTTATGGTTTACTTATCACTATGTTACCATAATAACCTCGCACAAACTCACCATTAGTTAAATTCTAATTTGAGTTATACTTATTCACTATCTATCAATATTCATAACATAAAATCTAATTAAACTATTAATGAATCAATTATCCAAATTTATTACGTCACATAATCAAATCATACAAACCCTAAACCATGCTAATTTCATATAAATTCCCAAATTAATTTCTAGAGGAGAAGGGTTTGAGAGTCGTGCCTCCAACTCCAGGGATTAGCATAAGGCGTGCATCCCTTGCTTGTGAGTGCAAAATTCACTTCTAAGATTATTAGTTGTCATGAGTTTGCTTGTTGGATGAGGGAGAAGGAAAAGAAATGTAGAGTTTAACTAGTGGCGTAATTAGAAATGCTCAATTCCATTTCTAATTTCATTACAATGTTCAAATAGTGATGTAAATAGAAATGGAAATATTTTATTTTGAAAGTGTTTCTTTCTAAATTTTAGAAATGGATAATGCCAAGGCATTTCTAATTGCATGCGATGGAATTTTTCCATCTCAAAAATTAGCAATGGAAATAGGATCTCAGATTCCCTTGCTAGATTAGTGACAAATAAAATATATATCCAAGATCTACTTCTAAATTAGAAATATATTTAAGAAACTTCAATTTCCATTTCTAATTTCTATAATATGAAGATGTCATTTTGTGTAGTTTCTGTATGTTGTATTCAATATACAAATAAATGCAGACACCATATAATATGCAATCAAATAAGTACATGAACATATTATTTATCACATAACATTCACATAACATACACTACAAAGTAACACTTTAGATAATAAACATAAAAGTCTATCAATCATAATACACATTTATAACTTAATTAAAAAAACAATAACACAAATACCAAAATTTCACCACAAAAACTTTCATTTCAAAAATTAATAACACAGCATCACAAACAACTATGAATCCATGTAAAGAAGAGTATTGTTCTATGGAGATCTGGATGAATCCTCTTCAGAATGATGAAAAATAGATAATGTCTCGGCCAACTTGTACATTATTTTCTCCATTTTCAAAATCTTTTGTTGCATTCCCTCATCTCTTTTTATTATTTTCTCATCTTTTTTCATTCTTTTAGCCTCTATTTTTTCATTTCTTCGATTTCCTTTTTCATCTCTTCATTCTTTTGGTGCATATTCATTGTTTTTTTGAATCTTCTCATTTTTTTAATTGTAATCTATCCTAAATTTCCTACATCTCCTCGTCCAACCTCTCATCAAACATATTTTTGTAATTAGAAGATGAAGATGAAGAACTCCAAATAGAATATTTACCATTTTATTTGTAGAAGCATGGGTGCCAAGATCGTACATTCACCATTTTTTTGGCTTCACTCTGATAACTAGAAAGTAAATATGCACAACATCAATATATATCACCTATGTAGAAGGATCTATCAATTTTGAAGAAATGGTAACCATATTCTCCATAGCTTTAAAATAATTGTTAAAATACAACATAATTCAGTAATAATAAAATTTACTAGTGGGTAATTGTACTATCTCATATATGCAAACAAAAAAGTGTTTGAGGATAATTAATGAAAAATAATATTCAAGGTGTATATAATATATTTGGTGGGTAAGAAAAAAAAGGTAATAATGATGTTTATAGTAAAATAAAAGGAAGTACGTGAGATAAATTTATGCAAACTTATGTAGGTGCTCAAACATTTTGAAAACATGACCTTATTAGGTCTAAACATGGTGGGAGACCAATTCGATCAAACTAATTTGGTTTGATATGATTTATTTTGGTTTGATTTGAATTCATAAATATTATGTTTTTTTATTTATTCCATTTTATGGTTATGTTTTTTTTTTTGCGTGGAAACAACTTATCGACAAAGCTTGTAATAAGAAAATATGTTTTTCTATTGGAACATACTGAAGTCAAGACAAAAATAAATGAAAACACAAAAGAGAAAAAAGAGGGAGTTATTAAAATGAATGCAAAAGGAGGGTGGTCTCTATACATGATGCATAACTTGAATAAAACATTAAAAAAAAGGTTTTTGGACCCAAAAAAGAATACGATTTGAGATAGTAGGCACATTATCAAATTTAAGGAGAGAGATGTTCCTCTATCTCTATCCATGGATTACTCACTAGAATCTATGTAACATCTAACGTATGAAAGAAATACTTTTCTCTCATTGGCAGTGTGATCTGTAATAGATATCTAGTATATAGTGCATGTTTCTTGTTTGATGTAGAGCAGCTATATTTATTGTCTTCCTATTGTACTCAGATGCTTGTTTACTACTCAAGAATGATTTTACTCTATGTTGATAGTTATAGAATTGAGTGTGATGCTCAATTTGTGCTCATTGTATTATCAATGTTTGATTGGTGTTGAGTATGGTTGATTCTACAATTATGTTTGGGGTAGAGCACATATTTAGCTTCAGATATGTTGAGGGTAAGATGTTTGGAATATGATTATTTAAAATTATATAATATTGGGAATAATGAGTAAAACCAATAAAATCAATAACCCATACATGAAGAAACCTCTATATCATAATATACATATAAGTCCAACACAATAAACCAATGTCCAAATATAAGCATGAAAAATCGAAGAATATGTGCAAAAGACTTATTTACATGTATTGGAAGTTCATAAAGCAAGCAATGCCCAACAATTATATGTTGGACTAAAATATATTTTCTAGAATATAAAATATTAAAATCTAAAATCTAGTACAAATACATAAACATGGGATTTTTGGGTGAATGCTCCAGATATCTTTCCATGTTATTCTTTAAGTGATAGCATCGACTGTCAAATTTATAGCTTAGAATCAATGACATGGTGATGTATCGATTGTTGGATTGAAGAAGAGTTTTCATCCATGGCTTTTTGAATCTTCAACCTTATCTTAACTCTAATTCCACATGTAAATTAATCCTGCAAATAATATAATAACAAAAAAATAGTACCCACTCACTAGAGATATATTATAAAAGCTTCAAATCAATAAATATTAATACACTAGAAAAGAGAAATCCAAAGTTTATGAGAATTCAATGTTTCAAACATCAAAGTTAAGGAGGGAGGGAGGGAGGGAGAGAGAGAGAGAGAGAGAGAGAGAGAGAGAGAGACAACCATGTATCAAACATCAAAGGAGAAACACGCATTAAAAAATGATAAGAAGATTCCAAAAAAAAACTAGTAACTCCAAAAAAATCACATCCACTACACACCCTATGATTTTTTTTGTTTATTTTAAGATTCATTTGGATAGGGGCACTCCCCCTTTAACATGGCACCACACGTGAACTACTTTGCAAAAAACAATTTTTGCATGTTTTATTTTATTCATATTTTTTAAAAAAATCAGAATGTGGGTTTTTATCTCACTTTCTTGATCCACATATACCATAGTTAAAATAAACAAGACCAAAAAAAAAAAACTAATCTACCCTACCCAGGTAGATCCAACAAGAAGTTCTTGGAGTAAAAGATAGATCAGAAGCTCATGGTTAAGCTTAATATAAAGAAGTGGTTTCTTTTCAAATATTGTGCTCAATGTAAATCATAGTTTCTACTAAAGAAGTTGTTGCTCAAGTATGTTCAATGTAGAGTATGATTTTTGCTTGGATGATTACTGTTCAATTTGGTTGTTGTATGAATTTTATAGATAGAAAAAGGGATGCTGATAATATCAAAAATTCAAAGAGTTTATAATCTAATTTACTTTGTTCTAAATTGTGAAATTTTAGAGTTTATTTGATTTCTAGAATTGATTTTTTTGGTATATGTGCATGTTTAAATTTGATAGTATATTGATTTTTATTTTATTTTATTAAATTATGGTATTATGTTTATTATATGTAAGTAGTGTGTATGTTTATAATTCGGCAGAATATTTTTTTTGTCAATGCTTGTGATATATAGTGTAGTGTGTGTTGCTACTATAAGTATTCTATGTTAGTTGTGTAACTACTATAAGTATTGTTTATCAATTTGGTTGTTGTGCTACTTTTCTAGTTCAGAAGAGGGGATGCTGATAATATCCACAAAATTTATGAGTTTATGATCTAAGTTACTTTGTTTTTGAACTATGAAATTCCATAGAATTTATGTGATATCTAAAATTGAGTTTTTTGGTATATGTGCATGTTTAAATTTGAGAGTATATTAATTTTTTGTTTTATTAAATTATGGTAATATGCTTATTCTATGTAAGCATTGTGTATGTTTATAATTTGGTAGAATTGATTTTGTGAATGTTTGTGGTGTGTAGTGTGTGTTACTACTATAAGTATTCTATGTTAGTTTTGTAAGTTGATATTTACATAGTATCTATAATCTAATTTTTAAGGTCGTATGTGCATTGTACACTTTTTCATTGATTATTAAATTCTATTGGGTAATTTATAAGTTTTTGGGGAAAAGATAAAATCATTTTAAAAATGCAAATGTCAATCTTGAAGCTAACATAATCAACATGATTGGATCATTACGATTATCATACATTTTGATTTTGAGCACATTAATATCTGAACTTCTACTTATCTTTATAACTAGCATCAAAGCATTTAGATACCAATAAGTAGTACTAGATCATTCTAATACCAACAAATTGTATTAGAGAGAGGTTTCTTAATTATGGTGATTGGTAATTTTTTTTTTTCATGATTAGATATTGGTTCGATAGATCTTTGGAATGGAATATGCTTACTTGTTTGGGATAGTCATGTTGGATAAAACCAATTATTCAATATGGAACATCGAAAATATTGGACCTTTTAATGATTTGGCGGAGAGATAGGATATGTATTAGGCACTCACAAAGAGATGTAATGAAATATTATTTCTTGGTGAAGTCTAAGAGTAAAGATACATTTGGTGACTACGGGGTAGTCAATATTAGCATTAGAGAATTATAGCTAGTGATGGAGAATGAATGTCAATTGATTTTTAAAGATATTCAACAAATCTTAGATTTTCAGATGAATCTATTATCCATGGAAATGTTGGATAGTATAAGATCAAGTAATTAAGTTTGGTGAAGACCAATGAAAATAAGTCAATGGGTCACTTGTTGTTTCAAGGTACAAGAAGGTACATCCTATGTATCATATCTATTTAGAGTTTGTTTGGTTTAGGTAAGCCTTAATTTTAGGCAGCAAAAAAATAGACATGTGTATGGGAATGATAAATTTTTTATAGGAAAGTAGTTCTCACCTACCATCCTTTTGTTATGTTGTGATGGATGGTTTTCTCGTATGGCTAGAAAATTCCTAGAGTTTTGTCGCCCCTAGTTTCTCCTTTAAGAAGATAGAGGATGATTGATATGGTTTCTCAAGTTACTTGTTCTGACACAAGAATGATTCTAAGTTCTTTTATTATATGGATACTTTTATTTCACCCATTCTCTAGGATTTGTTAGATCAAGGGAAATCATATGTGTTGGAAGAAAAGAATCATAAATGATTTTTTTTCTTTAAATATTTTATCGAGCGGAGAGTAATAATTTGTTTTGGGATGAATGTGGGGAGCCAAAATCACTTCAACAAGTGTTTGTTAAAGTCAAATATTGGGTTGGTCTAGGTATGCCCACCTAATAATATTTTCTCAAGTGAAGAGTAATAATTAGTTTTTGGTAGAATATGGGGAACTAAAATCTTCTCAATTAGTATTTATAAGTCAAATATTGGGTTGGTCTAGGTATGCCCACCTTGTTGGGCTTGCCTAGGGTAGACATACTAGCTTGGTCAAATCAGCTTGCTTGGTCCAATTTCATGGTTATGTTTGATTTAATAAATATTGTATTAATATATTTATTGTGTTTTACTAGTATGTCATCTTTATTTTTGTGTGCAATGAGCTTTTGAAAAAAACTTGTAATACAAAAACATGTTTTCCCATTGAAGCTTGCTGGCAAACAATAAAATAAAATACAAAAGAGAGAAAGAGATGTAGAAAAATGAGTGGAAAAGGTGAGAAAGGTCTTTGTTCATGAAGCAAATATGGGTGAAAGGATTTTGGACATAATGAAGTACATTATTGTGTGAAAGTAGGCACATCATCAAATTGGAGGAGAGAGAGGCTCCCCTCCCTCCTTTCTCTACGAGTTGACTCACTAAAATGCATGTAACATAGGAGAGAGAGAGAGAGACAGATGTCTCTCTCTCTCTCTCCTTGATAAAATTGTTTCAATAGAAAGTCTATTATATAGCATGTCATTTCTTCAATGTGGAGCTCCAATTATTGTCTCAATTGTGCTTGGGTGCTTGGTTTTTGATCTACAACAAATTTGTTCTCCATTGATAGCTATAGAATTGAGTATGCTACTTAATTTCTACTTAGTCTACTACCAAGTTTTTGCTTGGTGTAGAGCCCATTGGATTCTCCAGTGGTGCTGGTGTAAAGCATGAATTCTCCAGTGGTGCTCGGTGTAAAGCATGAATTTTATTGCTCATAGTTGTACCCAGTGTAGGTAATGAGTTTTTTTTGGTATCCTCATGGTAGAGCATGGTTTACATCAACCAGGTTGCTGCTTAGTTGTGCTTGGTGTAAACTATAGTTTTTTCTTAGATGATTATACTCAATTTAGTTGATACATGATTTTTTTTGGATAGATAGAGGGTATCGTGAAAATACACACAAATTATAATTGAATACATTCTGATTTTCTATATGTTTGAACTATGAAATTCATAGATATTTATGTCATTTCTACTTTTGGATTTAAATACTATATGTATATGTTTTAATTTTGTAGTGTATTGATTTTCCATTTTATTAAATTAGTATGTTTATTCTTTGTAAATACCGTGTGTGTGAGTGTAATTTAACAAAATTTATTTCGTGACTACTTGTGGGTTGTAGTGTATGTTATGGCTGAAGTATACTATATGGATTGTGTTTGTTGATCGCTACCTAGTATTTAGAATATTTGTAGCTTGTGTATGCATTTATATTCTGGTGGTGTACTGCTTATTAAATTCTAGAATGTAACTAATAAGTTTTAATGAAAAAACACAATGCCATTATAAAAGCATAAGTGTCAATTTAATCTTTGAACTACCATAATCAACCCAGCCATATTATTAGGAGTGGGATAAGTTTTAATATCGAGTTCATATGTATCAGAGCTTTTTGATGTTTGAGAAAACTAAGTGCTTAGTGGTGTTGAGTATGGTTACAAATTTATTTTTAATTTTGATAACTTCATACTTTAGTACATTCAAAAATAAACACTCTAAAAACAACTTGAAAGATAGGGTTGTACAAATTTACTTGAAAGAATATACACTCTAAAAACTCGGTATATATAGCATATACAAGTGTAATGCCTAGTTAAAACATGTAAAAAAATAGAAAGAATTATGTCTTGGGGTCTTGGGAACCCAAATAATTAACCTTAAGGCCTCATAAGACCTATATTTGACCTCAAAAGTATGAAACAAACAAAAATTAATGTTAAGGATATAATATTTTTGTAATACCTCATTTACCCCTGATGATGTGGAAAATAAGCAGTTCCATCTTTGATGGTCTACATCAAAGATGGATCTGTTGACAGACTCTGAAACGGCGACAAGTGTAGATCATGCCGTGGTGTGGCGGCGGCCTTCTGCATGACAGACTCTGAAACGCGCTGTTGATTGTTTTTTTTTTGTTTTTTTTGTAGAAACGACGATGGAACTACCGCCAGACATGACCGGACAATCGCTGTTCCTCAAGCTGGCGCGATGGCAGTGGTGGGCGTTGGTGGCGACCCATGTCTTGTTTCTAGTAGCTGGCCAATCGGCGGCAGTTCTGCTGGGAAGATATTATTATGAGATGGGCGGCGACAGTAAATGGATGGCCACGCTCGTGCAGACCGCTGCCTTTCCCATCCTGTACGTTCCTCTACTGTTCGTGATTCGGTCGTCTTCTCCGTCCTCGTCACCTCCTCCGTCTTCTCCTCCGCCGTCGCCCAAAAGGGTGGCTGCCGTTTACTTGCTTCTGGGAGTCGTCGTTGCGGGTGATAATCTGCTGTATTCCGTCGGGCTCCTGTACCTGTCGGCGTCTACTTACTCTCTCATATGTGCGTCCCAGCTGGCTTTCAATGCCGTGTTCTCCTACCTCATCAATTCTCAAAAGCTCACCTCCCTGATTCTCAACTCCGTGGTGGTGCTTTCGCTGGCAGCTGCTCTTATTGCCGTGAATGGCGACTCCGAGGTGCTGCCGGGAGTTTCGAGGTGGAAGTACATGATCGGCTTCCTCACCACTCTTTCTGCCTCCGCCCTCTACTCTCTCCTGCTGTCTGCCATGCAGCTCTGCTTCACCAAGGTCATCAAGAAGGAAGCATTTTCTGTCGTTCTGGAAATGAAGATCTACACGTTGCTCGTGGCATCCTGCGTCTCCCTCCTGGGCATGTTCGCAGGCGGAGAATGGAGTAGCTTGCATGGCGAAATGGAGAGTTTCAGCTTGCATGGCGGAAGTTTTTCCTACGTTATGACTCTTGTCTGGACGGCCGTGAGTTGGCAGGTGTGTTCCGTCGGCGTCGTCGGGTTGATTTTTCTAGTTTCCTCCCTCTTCTCCAATGTGATCAGCACCGTTGCTTTGGCCGTCTCTCCCATTGCCGCCATCATTGTTTTCCACGACAAGATGAACGACGTCAAAGTCATCGCCATGCTCCTTGCTCTCTGGGGCTTCGCCTCTTACTCGTATCAGAATTACCTCGATGATTCTCAGGCGAGGGCCGCCCGACGAGCAGCAGAAGCTGCTCGGGAAGCCGACGACCAACTATGACTCTCGGCCGCCCTTATTCTTTTATTCACCCAAAGACATAATTCACCCAAACAAAAAGACATAATTCACCCAAAGACATAATTATTCTTTTATTCCACATCAGCTGCTGATGTGGAATCATTAAGGGCATTTTTGTCCTGAAAATGTTTATATCCTTAAAGTCAAATATAAGTGTTATGAGGCCTTAAGGTTAATTATTTGGGTTCCCAAGACCCCAAGACATAATTCTCCCAAAAAAATAACCCTCTAAGTCCTTGTATATGTGATGTGATGTATATGTAACCATTTGATTACATATACATATTTGTTTATGAGTTATAAATTATATATATATGGTGGTACATAATATTTATATTTTGTTATTATTATAATTCTTATTTTTTTTAATTTTTTATTTTTCTTATTTTTCTTATTTTTCTTATTTTTCTTATTCTTCTTATTCTTCTTATTCTTCTTATTCTTCTTATTCTTATTATTCTTCTTTTTTCTTCTTATTCTTCTTATTATTCTTATTATTCTTGTTCTTCTTATTCATCTTATTTTTCTTATTCTTCTTATTATTTTTATTCTTCTTATTCTTTTCATCCTTCTTATTCTTCTTATTCTTATTACAATCTTACTTCAAAACATATTTAGTTTCAAAGTACTACATAATGAAATATACACATATAGATCATATAAGAATTTGAGTGCATATGATTTAAGAAAACAAAGAAAAAGTGAACTTTTGATACAAAAACTAAAGTATATAGAGTTAGGCTTTTGTAAAAAAAGTGTCCGTGTGTGTGTTAGTGCATGGGGGATGGAGTTGTTATGATATATTATTAAAAATTATTGTTATTTGTGAGTATCAACTATCAATTCTATACACACATAAATATTTAGAAACAATAGTTTTTGTCATGTATAAATATATCCATATACATATCAACTAAGAAAAGTATATATAAATACATTTCTACATTTTGAAGTTATATGGGCAAATAGGGGGGGTGTGTGTGTGTGTTTATGTAGGAAAATATGTTCATCTTTTAATGTAAATATGTATAAATTAACCTTAAGTTTTATACATATAAAAGAGCATGCATGTGAGAACATTTGGCGACATGCATAGATTTTGCACAAATTTAGGTGTTAAATAGAAATAACATTTATGTGTGTGTGTATGTGACTAGAAATAAAACAAAAGTATAAAAATGTTTATATGTATGAAAATATATATGTATATACACACTATGCATGATGGGTTTGGCTCAAATTTAATATACCCATGGTAAGTATAAACATCATGTGTTATGATCCTCGAGCATTCCCACTCAAGAGCCTTAATGAGAGATAGGCTAGATTAATATAATTTAAAAGGATTGGAAATACCTTAAATGTCAATGTGAGAGGTTTTTTGCATTTTTAATGGTAAACTTTTATACATTTAATAAATTACTTATAAAGTACATGTAAAAATATATGGAAGTATGTTTATTAAAAACATAGATCCAGAACACATGAATTTATATTGAAATAACATGAAAATATGTACTTTGAATAGTGCTACCTATGTTTGACCAAATGTTGAAAAAAGAAATAAACTAGTCAACAATTGCTTCTTTCCTTCTCATTTTTCATGTTAGTTTCATTTTAAAACACACATAACCTCAAATATTTAGTTGAAGGGAGTTAAAAGAAGAAAAAATGGGTTAACCATTTAAAATGGATCAAATTTTAGAAGATATCATGAATAATCATAAACTATCAAGTAAAACCATTCACATGCAAAGGTAAATTCAATTATACAAAATAGTCCATATGGCCAAATACTTAACAATGTTTCAAACAAAACTCAACCAAAAGACTCAAATAACACTACAAGCTCTAGAATTGGAATTAGTCATCAATATTTTTTCTACTTAGGGAAAATATGGGTGAACAAGTAATGCCCATTAGGAATATTTCATGAAACATGAAAAAAATCTATATTTTATGTTTATCGCCACATATGTTTTCTAATATATAATTTAAGAGTTAAAAAATAAGTTTTGAAATATCCATACATATATTTATACATATACATGCGTATATAAATTCATGAAATCATAATGTGCGTGTATAATTTCTCAAAATATTTATTTCTCAATGACATCTCATTTTCACAAACATGCATAATTTATGCATACCAAGGCTCCACGAGGCCACAACAAGATATATAAATAGGAAAACTAACATGCTAGCTAGCTACCATTTCTATTGGGAAACACACACCCACTTCCATAATCCAAAGACCAATGAGAGCTTTACAAGTTTATAGCTCAGCAACTACATCCTCCACATAGCATAACTCTACCATAAGTGCACAAAAGGATTTAGGATCATTCTCCCAATGACATATCTAATCCTATCTCCATGGATATGTTTTTAGTTTTAGCCCTACATATCTTTGCTAGGACTAATAGTCACCACAAAATCACATATCCAAAATGTTTATTTTTTTAAAAATTATTTCAAATTTCATTCAGAATATTATCTAGATCACATATCAAAGTATTTCTCATAGAGTATTGCACATGCATATCATATTGTCATTTCAAATTTTTCTATACAATACATCAACCATAATTTTTGGCAATACTTACACATAATCAAGTATAATTTTTTCATTTTTAGAAAAATAGATCTCTCTAAAAAATACATAGGAAAATGAATTTCTATATTTATTAAAAAATTATTTCATTATGCTAAATTAATGAGTTTCTATCAATTAATCATATATCTTAATTAAATGATATAAATTTCATAAAACTCATTTCAAAGATACCAAAACAAATAGTTTATAAACATATACATAATACCACACATCAAAAAGCATATATGTAACCAACATTGTAAATTATATAAGCTTCACATGAGTTTCTAGAGATTTCCTACATTAAGTAAGATTTTTCAAACCTTAAACATTAAGCATAACTCCAATATTTCAATCCAAACACTGTAATAATAATTCAAACTCAAACAAGAATAAAAATAAAATAATGTTGAGATTGGTGTAATTTCAAACATAATTTAAGAAATCAAGTAAGAAAATTAAAAATAAAACATTAATTGATATCAGCCCTAACCTTTATTGTCAAGATTACAACTTTTACATTGATGTTTTTGGTTGAAACGGAGGATTCACTAAGCTTAATCACTTCATAAAAGAAATTTTCTAAAAAAATCATAAATTTTTTATTTTATTTTAATGATTTGGAGAAGAAATGAAGAAGATCCAAAGAGATACAAAAAAAAAAAGAAGAGAAATAGACGAGAAGTCATAAAAAAATAGAGAGAAAGAAATTTTATTTTTTATTTAGTTGTAAAATGACCAAATCGCCTCAATGGTTAAAACTGGACTAATTTTCTCTCTAAAACTTCAAATATAACTTTTTTTTATTTAATTAACTTGACCAATTCGGATCAATGGCTAAAATATATAAATTTTGTTTTTTCCCAGGCCACACACCTTTAACCCACTTATTGAATTTCAACCTCAAAATTTAAAATTAATGATTCAAATAGATGTTGATAAATCTTTCACAACTCATTTTCATTTTCCCAATCATGTTTTTTATGCCTTGGTATTCTCAAAGGACTTACAAAGTGAATCTACTTTTTTCTTATTACTTTTTTCTAGTTCAGATAATGAATAAGTACTTCATATTTCACATCTTTTAAAATATGATTTAATTAAGTTCTAACCATATAATTTTGATCTAAGCACACATCCAATGATGATCCACATGAAGCTTAAAGCAAAAATCTTCAAGGAAGTGATCTTGGAGACATGTTGGTGATAGTCAAACAAAGAACTTAGCAAGAGAGATTGAATGAATAAAATCATATTTTCTCTTTCACACAATTGAGAAAATTTTCTTATATACTAGAAAATAATCATAAGATGAAGGTATATAAGAATAGGGTATTCTATACTTTTTAAAACTCTTATGTTCATATAAAATTTTATTCAAATTTTTGTCATATGTTATGGGAAGTGGAAGACCAACTCTCCCTTTTCCTTTTAAACTATCGAGATTCAATGACTATATATGATTATGTAAGTTGAAAAAGGAACGTGTCAACTTTAATTATTATTTATAAGAAGAGTGAGCTCTACTTGTACTCACATTCTTGTTGGGTCCGGTCCATCTTCGGGTCAAACTAATAAAAGAATAAAAAAAAAAAAACGCAGCGAAGAACGATCTTCCCTGTCGGTGAGTTTTTTTTTTTCCTTTCGTTCGTTTTCTTCTTCTGTTCTAGGCGGCGCAAATCTTGGGCGTCGGTTGGCACTCGCTGGTTGTGACCGGAAGAATTGACTCGAAGAACTCGAGCTTCTATATATATTGAACCTCAAGTATTTCTCTTCTCCAAGCACTGTATTGCCATCTCCGCCACGAATTCATATCTTCCCGACACCATCTTCTTCAATAGCCTTGTCCATTGCTAAGTATTTCTCCTCATAGGAAGCTTCTGATACATGGTGCATGTACGAACAGAGATATAAGCATATCACAGAGTAGAGATTCTTCTTCTGGGATTCCACAGTACATTGTACAGATAGTGAACACGTGCATTTCTGGGTGCACTCCTTCAAATATTTCATCAGCCTGTCATCTTCTTCTGGAAACCATAGTTTATTTCAATTTTTTTTTCAGCCTCATGTTATTTTTAATGATTATTTCTGCTCTTGGTTCTTGCCTTTCTTCATTGTAGTCTTAGTCTCTCTCTCTTGTGTTCTCTCTTCTTCTTCCTATTTATATTTGCCCTACAAATTGGTATCAGAGGGTTGTTTGGTCCGTGTGCCTTGTTTAAGTCATGGAGAGTAACACAAGCCGGATGGTTACTTTGAACGGGTCCAATTACCATGTTTGGAAGGGGAAGATAGAAGATCTCATGTATGTGAAAGATTATTATTTGCCAGTGTTTGCCAAAGAGAAGCCATCGGGTAAAACCGATGAAGAGTGGGAGCTATGTCACCATCAGGTATGCGGCTACATCAGGCAATGGGTAGATGATAACGTACTCAACCACGTTAGTGAAGAAAAGCATGCGCGGACCTTGTGGAGCAAACTCGAGGAGTTGTACGCACGGAAGACCGGCAACAACAAGTTATTTTTGATCAAGCAAATGATGGCCTTAAAGTATCAAGATGGAAAAGCCATGTCAGACCACTTGAACACATTCCAGGGAATTATCAATCAGTTGGCTGGAATGAACATCAAGTTTGATGATGAAATACAAGGGCTGTGGCTTCTCGGTACGTTACCAGACTCGTGGGAGACGTTCAGGACGTCTTTGTCTAACTCATCCACAAACGGCGTTTGCTCTATGGACTTGGTGAAAAGCGGTGTCCTAAACGAAGAGATGAGAAGAAAATCACAGGGTTCTTCTTCGCATTCGGATGTCCTATTTGCTGAAAAGCGGGGAAGAAGTCAGAGTAGGGGTCCGAATAATAAAAATCGAAGTAAAAGCAAGTCGGGAAAGCATGCCAACTTCGAGTGTTATCATTGTGGCAAAAAGGGACACATCAAGAGGTTTTGTAGAAAGTTCCTAAGGGAGAATTCGAATGCCAGAGGAAAGGACAAGAAGACCGAAGAGGGTGCAAATGGTGAGAAGGTAGCGGCGGCCACCGACGATTTTCTTATTGTATATGATGGTGATGTCGTCAATCTCGCCTGTCAAGAGACAAGTTGGGTGATCGATAGTGGTGTCTCGATACATGCTACATCGCGGATGGATTTCTTTGCATCTTACACTTCCGGTGACTTTGGAAGTGTTAGGATGGGTAACGATGGTATTGCTAAGGCCATTGGTATGGGAGACGTGCACTTAGAGACCGACAATGGCAACACCATTTTGAAGGGTGTGAAGCATATTCCCGATGTCCGCATGAATTTGATCTCCACAGGCAAGCTCGATGACGAAGGGTTTTGCAGCACCTTTCGTGATGGAAAATGGAAGCTCACCAAAGGTTCCCTGATCGTGGCGAGGGGACAAAAATGTTCTTCATTATATGTGACGCAAGCAAAGATTGCAAATTCCATGGTGAATGCGGTGGATGGTGATGGTGTTGTGGAGCTTTGGCACAACCGGCTCGGCCACATGAGCGAGAAGGGTTTGATGATGTTGGCCAAGAAGAACCTTCTCTCAGGTATGAAAAAGGGTCTTCTAAAACGGTGTGTTCACTGTTTAGCAGGTAAACAAACACGAGTTGCTTTCAAGAAAACTTGTCATTTACGGAAGCCCGGTGTACTCGATCTGGTACACTCTGATGTGTGTGGTCATATGAAGACGAGAACACTTGGTGGAGCTTCGTATTTTGTGACTTTTATCGATGATCACTCCAGGAAGACTTGGGCGTATACACTGAAGTCCAAGGATCAAGTGTTGGATGTCTTCAAGCAGTTTCATGCTCTTGTAGAGAGACAGATTGGTGTAAAGCTGAAGAGCATCCGGACAGATAATGGAGGTGAGTACTGTGGTCCTTTTGATGAGTATTGCAGACAACAGGGTATTTTGCATCAAAAGACACCTCCGAAGACTCCTCAGTTGAATGGCCTAGCTGAGAGGATGAACAGGACACTTGTGGAAAGGGTAAGATGTTTACTTTCGCATTCTCAGCTACCGAGATCCTTCTGGGGTGAGGCCTTGAGTACGGTAGTACATGTTTTGAATCTCACGCCGTGTGTTCCGTTGGGTTTTGAGGTTCCAGACAGGATGTGGTCAGGTAAGGAAATCTTTTATGATCATCTTCGTGTCTTTGGGTGCAAGGCATTTGTCCATATTTCGAAAGATGAGAGGTCTAAGCTCGATGCGAAGACAAGACCGTGCGTGTTCCTCGGTTATGGTCTTGATGAGTTTGGTTACAGGTTCTATGACCCGGTGATGAATAAACTTATTAGAAGCCGAGATGCAGTGTTTATAGAAGACCAGGGCATTAAAGACATCAACAAGGCAGAGATGACAGAGAGGTACAGTGATGATTTAATTGATTTGGATCCAGTTCCTGCACATACAACGCATACTGATCACGGGGGAGTGTAGAGGTGTCAAACGGGCCGGGCCGGCCCGGCCCGGCACGATAAAAAAACGTGCCCGGGCTCGTGCCGGGCCCGTCCACACGAACCACGTGCCGGGCCGTGCCCGGCACGACTCGTGCCTTGGCACGGCACGACTCAGGCACGTCGGCCCGCGTGCCTGAGTCGTGACTCGTGAGTCGCGACTCACGAGTCACGAGTCACGAGTCACGACTCACGGTCACGACTCACTGAGTCGTGACTCGTGACCCAACCGGGCCCCGCCTTCGGTAAAAAGACCGCGGGTCGGGTCCAAACAGACCCGACCCGCCCCGCCCCGCCTGCCCTGCCTTGCCGTGTGCCCGTGCCCGAGCGGGCCGGCACGGCACGGCACGGCCTTGCCGTGCCCACGGGCCGTGCCGTGCCCGAATTTTAAAAACCGTGCCGTGCCCGGCACGGCACGCCAGCACGGCTGGGCACGTGAAAAACGGGCCGTGCCGTGCTGGGCCGGCCCGTTTGACACCTCTAGGGGAGTGGTGCCGGATTATACCGATGGCACCACCAATGATGAAACTCCCACTGTTGGTGATTCCGAGCCGACTGAACAAGTCAAGGAAGAGGTTCAAGAGCAGCCAGTTGAACCTCAGTTGAGAAGATCTACTAGAGACCGGCGTCCGTCTACAAGATACACTCAGGATGAGTATGTGATGCTCACGGATGCAGGAGAGCCAGAAACTTACCAACAGGCAATCTCTGCTGATAACAAGGAGTGGTTGAAAGCTATGGATGAAGAGATGCAATCTCTCCACGAGAACCACACTTATGACTTGGTAAAATTACCACAAGGTAAGAAGGCTCTCAAGAACAGATGTACTTACAGATTAAAGACCGAAAATAGCTCATAGCCAAGATACAAGGCGCGATTGGTTGTGAAGGGGTTTGGTCAGAAGCAAGGTATCGACTTTGAAGAGATATTCTCACCGGTGGTGAAAATATCCTCGATCCGAGTTGCTATTGGTTTAGCAGCGTGCTTAAACCTGGAGATCGAGCAACTTGATGTGAAGACTGCATTTCTTCATGGAGACCTGGAAGAAGAAATTTACATGGAGCAGCCCGAGGGATATAAAGTCAGGGGCAAAGAGCACCTTGTGTGCAAGTTGAAGAAGAGCCTGTACGGCCTCAAACAAGCTCCAAGGCAATGGTACAAAAAGTTTGACTCTTTTATGGTGAGTCACGGGTATAGCAGGACGTCGTCAAATCACTGTGTGTTTGTCAAATATTTCGATGATGACTTCATCATTCTCCTCTTGTATGTTGACGATATGTTAATCATAGGCCATGACACTAACAGGATTGCTATGTTAAAGAGAGAGTTGAGCAAGTCCTTCGCCATGAAAGACTTGGGATCTGCGAAGAGGATACTCGGCATGGCGATTTCTCGTGATAGAAAGAACGGGAAGCTGTGGTTATCTCAGGAAAACTGCATTGAGAAGGTCCTCAAGAAGTTCAACATGAGTAAGGCCAAGGCGGTTTGTTCTCCACTTGCAGGTCATTTCAAGCTAAATTCGGAGCAATGTCCTACAAGTAAGAAAGACAAGGTGGACATGAGTCGAATTCCTTATGCCTCCGCAGTTGGCAGCTTGATGTATGCCATGGTCTGCACTAGGCCCGACATTGCTCACTCTGTTGGAGTAGTCAGTCGGTTTCTCTCCAATCCTGGGAAAGAGCACTGGAAAGCAGTAAAGTGGATATTAAGATATCTGAGAGGTACTTCCAGGGTGTGTCTATGTTTTGGGGGCAGCGATACTATGTTAGTTGGGTATACCGATTCAGATATGGCAGGTGATATTGATTCCAGGAAGTCCGTTTCAGGATTCTTGATGACTTTTGCAGGGGGAGACGTGTCCTGGCAATCGAAGCTGCAAAAGTGCGTGGCGCTATCTACCACAGAAGCTGAGTACATTGCAATCACTGAGGGTTGCAAGGAGGCTTTGTGGATGAAGAGATTCCTTGAGGAATTGGGTTTGCGCCAACAGAAGTATGTCGTATTCAGCGATAGCCAGAATGCTATTCACCTCTCCAAGAACTCGTCATTTCATTCGAGGTCCAAGCACATTGAAGTGAGGTATCATTGGATTCGAGACGTTCTCGAGTCAAAGCAGTTGCACTTGGCGAAAGTGCACACCAGTGAGAATGGTTCGGATATGTTGACGAAGACTTTGCCGAAAGAGAAGCTTGAGGCTTGTCGACGAAGAGCGGGCTTGTTGGAGCCCACCGGATGAGCCGGAGGGGGAGTTTGTTGGGTCCGGTCCATCTTCGGGTCAAACTAATAAAAGAATAAAAAAAAACGCAGCGAAGAACGATCTTCCCTGTCGGTGAGTTTCTTTTTCCTTTCGTTCGTTTTCTTCTTCTGTTCTAGGCGGCGCAAATCTTGGGCGTCGGTTGGCACTCGCTGGTTGTGACCGGGAGAATTGACTCGAAGAACTCGAGCTTCTATATATATTGAACCTCAAGTATTTCTCTTCTCCAAGCACTGTATTGCCATCTCTGCCACGAATTCATATCTTCCCGACACCATCTTCTTCAACAGCCTTGTCCATTGCTAAGTATTTTCTCCTCATAGGAAGCTTCTGATACATGGTGCATGTACGAACAGAGATATAAGCA
Source organism: Sapria himalayana (assembly GCA_029783825.1). Taxonomy (NCBI): domain Eukaryota; kingdom Viridiplantae; phylum Streptophyta; class Magnoliopsida; order Malpighiales; family Rafflesiaceae; genus Sapria; species Sapria himalayana. The sequence continues at coordinate 17,219 of JAREIK010007228.1, read as the reverse complement.
TATCACAGAGTAGAGATTCTTCTTCTGGGATTCCACAGTACATTGTGCAGATAGTAAACACGTGCATTTCTGGGTGCACTCCTTCAAATATTTCATCAGCCTATCATCTTCTTCTGGAAACCATAGTTTCTTTCAAAATTTTTTTTTTCAGCCTCATGTTATTTTTAATGATTATTTCTGCTCTTGGTTCTTGCCTTTCTTCATTATAGTCTTAGTCTCTCTCTCTTGTGTTCTCTCTTCTTCTTCCTATTTATATTTGCCCTACAATTCTTTCTACATAAGAGAACTAATCAAATAAAGTCCCAATTCAATGAATAGTGACTTGGTTTTATTCTCACTTACTTTATTATCTTTTAATACATGGTCTTACCATATTAGACTTGGATAAAAAAATATCTTTTCCCTTTGGGCAGGGTAACCTTGTGCATCTCATGTACTAGGGGCATACGCCCAATTGAGAGACCAAGTTATCTATAGTTGTGTTTATATCATATTTATAGCATATCCCTCAAGTTGAATTATTTCCAACTAACTTTATTCTAGCTTCAAACTTCAAAGTGTGTAACCTATTTGGCATTCACTTATTTTAGTTACCTTAGTTCAATATTTGAATAAAGTAAGTCATGAGTAATATTTAATAATACATCTTGACCCTAATGACCAGAGGCAGAGAGTTAATGGTCTGACTACATACCTTTTCATAGACTTATAAGTAAATTAACATTTCTTTTTTTATTTTCTACATCCCACTTGATTCATACCACTGGATAAGTGTAGCTCTCCCTAGATTAGATATGTCAGATCTAGCCCCATTGTAAAACAATTTTGTCTCGAGACTCATTAGTCATCAATCATTCCATTAGAAATATTCTTAAAGTGTTGTATATGTAATTTGTTTTTATTTAATAATCTATTTGTATAACAAAATATTTTTCTATTTTAATATTTTCATGTAAGTGCAGGAAAGGAAATATTAAAAGCTCGGGATGCAGCAGTAGCATAATAACGGATGTCCCGCTGACTGGTCAGCGGGCCGAAATTTTTAGAGCAGAGTCTGACCCATCTCATGATCCGACCCGCTACGGTTAAATGAACCGGATGTTTTTTTAATATAAAATGATTTGTAATTTTAATTTTCGGGCGGCTGTTTTTGACTCGTGGAACTGTTTATCGTCCTTCTCTTCTCTCTGCGCGAATTTTCGCGACTACTGTGTACTGCATACTGTAAGACATTTCTGTTTGGTTTTAATCTGTAACGCATAAGCATTTTCTGGTGAATGTAGCTAGTCGTACTGAGCGACTAGCGAACCACGTTATTTCCTGTGTTGATTTCTCATTTTTGATTTTGTCGTGGATGCTTGCTGGATTGAGATATATATTGCTTGTTTTCTGTGTTTCTGTTGTTTTCTATTTCTTAATCTCACTACCGTGGAAGCGCAATTACCCAACATAAATATATTTTTACTTTGGGAAACAATATTAGAGTAATGATCTTTACAAGTGGTCGTAGAAATACCCTTTCTTTATTAGGAATAATGAATACTCTATTGACTTATCAACTACCTTCAAACACCTCAAAATCTATCCAATCATCAACCTAGCTATGAGTGATCTCTGAGATACAATATTAAATAAAGTCAAAGCACATCCCAATATCTAAGGCAAACATGATTATCTCAAGTCTAATGAAACTTTCACCATTGTTATGACGAGATTATCATCTTTAATTGAATCAAGCATACTTTAGTGGAAGTGCCAACTGCTAACTAGTTGGCCCCATTCTGGCAAGCATACCAAATGTATCCACATATTATGACACAAATTTTTCTTCTTTTTTTCCAAAATGATGTTCACCCTTATGAGGTGATGTTTGCAGGAAAAACCTAATTTTCTACCTCAAATTCTAGAAATCTTGAAGTTATTTTTTTAATCATTTCAACTCAATCATGTCATTCATTATGGAGGAATAGAAATAAGCTTAATTCCTCCCATCAAATCTGCAAAACTTTATTCACTCGAAAGAAATAATATTGTTAGCTCCTCAAAAAAAAAAAAAACCAAACTCTTGCATAATCATAACTTGAGATAATAGAGTCTCATTTTTGGGCACTTCTCTTGCCTTATTCAAAAGAGCAAAACACAAAGTTATACTTAAGTCTTCTACAAGATCAGCCACTAATGGTAGACAATAAAACTCACTTTTAAAAATAATAAGTTTTTCACCAACTTATAATATGCCTCATCCCTTGTGACAATTAATTATAACCCAAAATTATAATAACTAATCAATTCCAAGGATTACATCATATATAAAAAATAAGGATTGCATCATATTTAAAAATAAAAGATAAACATAAATAGACAATCACCAAAATAAAGTTCACAATTTTCACACAACTTACTAACCAAAATTGAATAATCTAACAAAGCATTAACAAACAATAAGAAAAAAAATGAATGAGAAGTACCAGTGTTAAAAAAATACATTTCCATATATTATAAACATGAAATTTTCTTCTATCTCAGCATTTATAAAATGCTCCTCCTCCATGATAGGCAAGATGGTGAAATCTCATCTCTGAGCCATTAGTATCTTCTTCATAATCTTTGTTATATTATGAAGTACTAGGAGTAGAGAGACCCAATTGATTAGGGTGAGCCAAACCTTGAAGGCTCATGACTAAGCTAAAAATAATACTCCTCATCATAGATCTAATTTATTGTGGTCTAACTTGCTAGGATGACTAAGGTCGATTCCTTCTTATGTACCCTTCTTGGTCACAATCAAAATATTTTATTATGTTAAAACATGATCATCCCAAAAACAATTACCACCGCATGGCTCAATAGAAGAATTTAACTCTAAGAAATATGAGCATAGCAAGAAGATTATGATCTCTCTTCTGATAAAAATAACAAGAAAATTTACATTTTTGGTATGATATGAACTTTTTCTTTCTATTATCATGAATATTTGAAGTGTCATTCCCCTCTTGTTCTACCAATATAGTTTTTGTACAAGCTCATCATACTCATGAAGGTGTAAAGAAAGTATTTTTGAACATAGATAATTTTTTAGCCCTTTTTTGAAACATTGAGCTCACTTGCTCTCTATATCAATCATATAAGAAGCAAAATGTGCTAGTTGATAAATCTATGCCTCATACCCAGCCATATTATTACATTTCATGAGCTCTATGAAATTTTGGGTCTTTCCTCTTCCAATAGATTCACTGAAGTACTTAATATTAATGTGGTCTTCAAATATAGCCCATGTAAAATGGGCTATGTCCCAGAAGCTTAGTGATACATTCTCACCAAAGGTATGCTTCTCTAATGAATAGGAAAGTTACCATGAGAACCTTGAGGATTACAAGGACCCCTATGTTCTCCATTTTCTTCTTTATCAAACACAACTAAGATTCCATTTCTAAAGAATCAGGCACACCATTAAAAGAAAAAAAATCATATGTAGAAAACTCATTTTAATACAATACCTTTCAATGCATTTCCTTCTACTCTAGTACCAACTGAGGACTAATCGGTGTTATTCCTTTGATAACCAACTTCACCAATAACCATACTTGGAAAAACAAATTGAATACCTCACACTCCAAGGAGTGTCAAAAATAAACGCAAAAGTACTTATTACTTCAAGCACACAAGCAAGTAAGTCAAATGACTTAATAGTTAATGCACACATAATACAACTCTGGAAACATGACATTTGATTAACACAAAATGTATCATGACCACATGAATTCCCACTCGAGAGATTCAATGAGCTAGGTTTTATTAATTTAATTTTAAAAGATTGAAAATACCTTAAAATCCAATTCGAGGGAAATTTGCATTTAAATGTTGGACTTTTGTAAATTTAGTAAATTATTTATAAAATACATGTAAAAATAAATGAATATTGTTTATTAAAAATATGGATCTAAAACAAAAAAAATTATATTGAAAAATGAAGAAAAATAAATATTGTGAATAATATTGCATACATTTTGTGGTAAATACATACAAATGGATAATAGTTTGTATAGAAACAACCTCAAAAATTTAGACAGTGGATAATAGAAAATATAGCCAATATTTTTTATAGAAATCAAAACACAAACAACCTCAAAAATTTAGGTTGAAGCGGATTAAAACAAAAAAAAAACAAAATCTCTTACATATAACTATTAAAATGGATCAAATTATAGAGAATATCATGAATATGCATAATAATCAAATAAAAATAGTCACATTCAAAGGTAAAGTCAATTACTCAAAATTATTCATATGGGCAAATACATAACAAGATTTCAAATAAAATTCAATTAAAAGCTCAACAAAAATCTTCAAGTAGATCTACAAGCTCCAAAATTGAAATTGATCATCAATATTTTTTTCACCTAGAGAAAATAAGGGTGAGCAACATTTCCTCGAGCAAGATTGGTCAAAATGCTCCGTAGAAAAATCTCAAGAATACATAGAAAAATTCATGATTCACTTTCATAGTCACATATATTTTTCAATATATAATTTAGGAGTTTAAAATATGTTTTGAAAAATCAATACATATATTTATATATATACTTGGCCATACGAATTAATGAAACCATAATATGTGTGTAAGTTCTCAAAAGATTCATTTTTCAATCTCATTCCATTTTCGCAAACATGCATAATTTATGCATACCAAAAATTCACTAACCCACAATAAAAAAAATTAACCTATTAGCTCCAGCCTAGCTATCACCCCCACTAGGAAACACACACACACACCCATTCCTATGATCCGAAGACCCATGAGTGATTTACTAGTTTCCATGCTGATAACACCACCTCCATATAGCGAAACTCTACCACAAGTGCACAAAAGGGATTAGCATCAATCTCCCAATGGAATAACTAATCCCAACTTTCATTAAGATTCTTGTAGTTTTAGTCCTTCATGTCCTTGCTATGACAAATAGTCACGTTGGGGCCTCATATCCAAAACATTCATTTTTTCAAAAATGTTCAAATTCCATTTAAAATATCATATAGATCATATAGCTTCAAAGTATTTCTTATAGAGTAATGCACATGCATATAAGCATATTCCCATTTTAAAATTTATCATATAGTTCATCAACCATGATTTTTAAAAATATATACTTATAATCATATACTATTTTACTATATTTGGAAAAATAATTTTCTCTAAAACATACCAAAACAAATAAGTTTTTAAATTTATCAAAAAATCACGTGTCAAATTTATGAGTTTTCATAAATTAATCATATATATTAATTAAATGATATAAATTTGATGAAACTCATTTTAAAAAAGTCAAAACAAAAAATTTATAATCATACATAATACCACACATCAAAAAATATATATGTAACTACAATACAAATATGAAAATTTTAAATTAGTTTCAAGAGATTTCCTACCTTAACCAAGTTTTTCTAAACTATAAATATCAAATCATAACCCCTATATTTCAATCCGAGCTCTATAACCATAAATCAACTCAAACAAAATAAAAAGAAAATAGGATTGAGTGTTTATGCAATGCCAAGACCAATTTAAGAAATAAAGCAAGAAAAATAAAATATTTTAAATAACCCTAGCCCTAACCTTCCTTGTCAAGATTACAACCATTCCATGAATATTTTGGTTGAAATAAAGAATTTATTGAGCTTGATCACTTTATAAATTAAATTTTCATCTAAAATTTAAAAATTTTGTGTTTTATTTTATTGATTTTGATAGATAAATAAGGAGATCTAAAGATATCAAACAAAAAAAAAAAAGAAAATAAAATAAAAGAATGCATGAAATATAAAGAGAGATTACATAAATGATGATTTGAATATATGACCACATTTAAAAATGACCAAATTACTCCTAGGATCAAACTGACCTAACTCTCTCTAAAACTTCAAATCTAACAAATATAAATTCATAAAAGTCAATACACACAATTGTATATTCGATCACATTTAAAAATACCAAAAATAAAATTAATTGAAAAATTGAAAATACAAATATATATGTATGAGTTTGAATAGAAATTCAAATATGTACAGTGTACTATGCTATGAATACTTGTGCATAGAATGAATAAATGACAAAAATCATCACGCTAATAGTTAGTGTTGAAATTGATCTCCGTAAAAGTAATTATCAAGAAAAAAATCTATAAGCATTATTTAAAAAATAAGATTATTTGTCATTTTTTTCACAAAAATGGCACGACACATTCTTGCTAGTCAGGGCCATGCCATTGTGTTGTGACAGACACTATACGATATGATTCTCATGTCGTGCTAGGCACGACATGAGAATCTTCTAGCCAGCCTAGCACGTCATTGGCACAACTGAGTGTAGGGCCATGCCAAACCATGTTGAACCATCTCTACAGAATTCACTGCATGAAACATAATGGTTTACAAGGCTAATTATTTGCAATCGATCATCTAAGCAAGATTTGGCTTATGTGATCAGATTCATTTAAAAATAATACTCATCCCGTTGAGAGGTTATTCGATAGGAATTTACCCATGACATTTAGCTGGTCCTAGGTCCTAGGGCCAGTGGACCATGTCACTGGGCTAGGCATACGGGTTGCACCTAGCTCGGCATGAGGCATGACTCGAGTTGGCCCAGCACGGCACGAACCATGCCATCGGGTGCATGGCCTGGGACTAAGCATGATTACGGACTATGTTGTGTGGGCCAAGAATGGCTGACTTGGGCCATGTCCGACTCACTAGCCTGATTGAATCCTTTGCCTAGCTAGATCCTAAACATCAAGAATAATTTCAAAACTATTATTAGTCCATAAACATGTTAATTAATTTTATCTGAGATTTAATCTTAAGTTACATTTTGAAAAATCCAATACTATGGAATACACTATATTTTTATAATTTTCCAAATATAATTTATGGCCTTTTAAATTAAATTATGTTTGATTTTAATTTAAATTAGTGACTTTTAATTTTACTCAATTAAATTTAGAATAAGTTTTAAAAAGTATCAAAAACAAAAAATATTTTACTTTGAATATATATATATAATATTATATATATATATCCAAATAACTATTCTTCCCAAACTTATAAAATATATATTTGTGCATCATGTATATATTATGTTCATTTTTGACAGAATATACCTAAATTTTCTTTTATGTATATACTTTTTGATTTAGTAGATAATACACTTGCGCACGTAAAATATCATACAAAATTAATAAAGTCTAATTATTTACAATCACAATTCATAAACTCTTAAAATAGTAAAGTAAAATAAAAATTACCTGATAATGGCTGATTTATGTTTAGGTTTTCAGTATAATTCCAAGCCCGTGCATAATGGGTACATCACATGAACTACTACATGAACTCTGAATGATCCTCTTCTAGAACTTGGTGCAACCAAAAATTTTTAAGAGGCTTTGGAAATCAAACTCTTTCCAAATATTCTTCCTGGTCATCCTGGGGCCCTCCCTTTCTCATTATTATGCATATAAAATCTTACAAGGTTTTTTTATCCTTTTGAACGTAAATGTACAATACGTGGACAATATTCTCCCAAACACCCGGCTTGTTGCTCCATTCTCAAAGAATCCTTACAAAGATCTTCTTTATCCTCTCAGTAAGGTCTTTTATTAAGAATCCTTACAAGATGGGGACAACCCCCCCTCTGTAAAAAAATAGGACATCTCTATCTTCTTTACCCAAGGACAGGGCATGTTCCCATGTGGATGCTTCCATGTATAAAGCCGATAAATGGGCTCATCCCATTTCATTCCGAATGAGATGCCCCCCTCATTAAGAACATAAAGTTTGGGCATGAAATTTTCTCTTTTATTATGCTTGGGCCCACGCCATTCCATATTTAGTAAAAAAATTGGCGCCCAGCTCCATTTTTCAATCTGGAAAATGGGATGCCCCACACATTTCCACTTAATCTTAAAAAAATCAACCGTGATATATTATTAAAATCATAATATTTTTTTATTTAAAAAATTACTAAGGGTAGTCCTTTCTAAAGTGAGCACCCCCTTAACATTAAAAAAAATCAAACTTTATCCTAATTAAATAAAATAAAAATATTTTGTCACACCACATTAAATTTTAACCAAAAATTTAATTAAGCCACCCATTTAATTAAAATATAGTGGTCTACACAAACTCATGCATACATAACAATCTCCTCAATCGTATTTGTCCAGATCATGATAAGCCCATGATTTGAATTTAAAATATCCATATCACAAGGAGTTCAATTTTCTCCTTTAGAACCCAAAACAAATTCTTGTTCCTCATACAAGAATTAATTTCGGAAAAATTAATTTTCCATTAGAATTAAATTAATTAAAAGACGTGTCAATTTTTTTCTGGTGGAAAAAATAGACAATTTTGACTTGATCACCTGATTTCAAAGTGAATTATTATTTCTTATGAACAAAATAACTTATTTATTAAAACATAAAATGTCTAATCATCCAAAAACTTAATTAACCCATTGTTTGGACTTTATGAGGGTTTAAAACTTATATTTAATTGACTAGATCATAAAACTTAGTTGAACGAGAACTTCTCATTCAGTATAACTTTATAATTATATTGGTTATATAAGTAATAAAGTCAACATAAATCTAGATATCAATCCCATAGAGATTGATCATAACACTAAACTGGTGACTATATGAGTTAAATAAATATACATAGTTTTAGGGAGTATACCCATACTCTAGGGTTGACACATATACTTGTATATGATTATGTTTCTCAAAATTTAGTCAATATCATATTTATATGTTGGATGAAGGATATATAATTTTGAAAATGTCCATATACCCTCTTGGTATACAAGATAGTTATTGTTTGTTAGACTATTATTACCAAGAACGATCTCATCATAGTTTTTCCCTCGATATTTCAACACCAAAGTGACACATCATTTTATACAAGAGTCATTATCATATATACTATTTTTAGCCAATATATCAACTATTTTAATAATTATTTTCAGTATATACTTTTATTCTTAAGTCTCTTATTATCTCAATTACTTGAGATAATGAGATACTAATTTATTTTGTACTTTTTCTTCATAAGCACAATACTCATGATAATTAAATGTCTTCCCATTAATTTCACCCATGGAAGTCATACAAGCTAGAATGATATGTAGGGTTGTCACCACCATTCAAGTTTCCCTCACCAGTGTGTACCTCATGACATACCTATCAACTTCTTCCATAATTAATACTTGACTCTCCACCCTATGATAAAACTTCTATGTAATATATTCTACCTAACTCTCATATTACTCTAAGATTTGTCCTTCTAGATATTTCATAATAGATTAATTTTAAAAAGTTCATCATACCTTAACTTTAGGTTTTCACATGTTGATTTATCTCACATATTAAAATTACAAAGGTTTCATTTTTTATATTCAAAATACAAGAGTGTTTCCTTTGATTACATATCACTATCACCATAACTAGCATGATAAACTGATTTATTCATGAAAATCCTAATTTTTAGTTCTAAATTGTATACATATCCAATAATATCCGAACACAAGATTAACATAAACATAAATACATAAATTCAAATATTTATCACCATATAAATACATTACTAATCCTAGAATTAAATTTACATGGACATTAGGTGTAAAATCATCTGAGATATTTTGGAAGTATTTTTATGGATTATAGGGCTCCCAATAAATACGCAAACTAATTATAAACATAAAACCATAATTCCAATAGATGTTGCTTGTTGTCCATCTTGGATTATCATTAATTGGGATTAACTATGCATCACTTATGGTTTCATGTGTCGTTACCCTTATCTTCTCTTTCTCACTTTTATTTCTTCTCTAAGTATTGCTTTTATATTTTTGGGGATTCATGTGATATTCTAAGTTGGAAGTCATAGTACATAATTGAGATTATGACTTTGTTATATCTTCGAATATTTTTTGGTGCACAACTATTGTGGTATAAAAGATGACCATGACTAATGCTTAAGTCTATGTAACACAAAGGCACTATATTAAAAATGGCTATGCCTTTGATCATGACTTTATGAGCAAATATTATGGGATTGGAATTATCACTAATGAGTAATTGTTCACTAGGATATATAGTCCATGATACTACAAATTTACTACATCTTTGGTCTTGGATCATTGAACAAAATGTTGCGACACTAGAATTAGTTTCTATAACACAAAGTCACGATGATTGAATTGCCTATGACTTTGGTATTGACTCAATAAACAAAATGTCAGTGTTGAAATTGACTACAATTGAATAATTTCTTCTAGAATAAAAATTTATGGTGAAAAATAGTATTGTGATTCATAACCCTTGATGTTTTGGTTATGTATTGAATAAGTCATGACTTTAAAATATGTCGCAACTACTTGTGTCATTGGGATACCTGGTTGCCTAGACATGAAAATAATGCTACAACCATTAAGTGATTTAAATATAGTATAGTTTTGACTCCATTATAATAATAGAACCACATTGATATGTGCATAGTGAGATGATTATGTTAACTTGACGATAGAATAATATAATACAAAGAATGACATGACTATTTTGGTAGAATTATAGTAAAGAAGGATGTTGCAACTACTTAAGGCTACTATGGAAGGTATATATATATATATATATATATATATTGTGACAACACTACAACAAAAAACATATTCAAAGACGCTTAAAAAGCATTATTAGTGATAATTCATGTCGTTTATCGAAAGTGTCATCCGCTAGCCTGTCATAATAAGTATTTGCCTATAATGTCGTTTTTTAGAAGTGTCGTTGAAAAAAATCTCGACGCTAAAAAAACTGTCATTGTTTATTATACCAATCTACCTTGACACTCAGAGAAATGCCATTATTGTTGTATCAATCTTAAATTATTTGAATACAATGACACTTAGTAAAAGTGTCAATGAAGATATTGATTTAATTAAATATCAATTTAATAATTGTTATAAATATATTTTCACCTGGTATTATAATAATGCATGCACATAAGAAAAACTAATGTTCCAATCCATACCAAGATTTTAGTTTTTAATTACAATGGGGAACATGTACTTCTTATATTTCATAAACAAAAAAAATATCACAATTTCAACATTCGTTTCTTTAATTCAATTCAAATTTTCTTATATATGCAACCCAATCGTGCCTTATCTCCAAGAAACTACTTCATGCTAGCTTGGCTAAGCTGAAAGTTAATTTCCAAAAAGGAAACCTACATACAAAAAGATGAACTATAATCAATTACACTTGCAGAAAAAAATATTATAGAGCATTGGAAAATAAAAATGAAGGTATGATAACAACATATCATGAAAATAATTTATATAACAATGACATATATGATTAAAAAAATTTAACAACAACAAAAACAAAGTTAATAGTATTGGGTAAATATAAAGCAAGAGATTTATCAATTATAACATAAAAGTTGATCAATTATGTTAAAATACATAATAATAATAATTCATTAAAACATATATGTATGTAGTGAGTTGAAAGATCTCACAAACTACTTGAAGAAACACTACAAAAACTAATTAAATTTAATAAAATGAAAAGTTAAATTACAAGCCATCTTCCTATACTTTAAAAAAACTCGATTAGATTCTATGTAATGTAATTTCAAGTTCTATGATTACACATATATAGTAATCCATCAACTTATAGTCTTAGATTCATTAATAAAATAAAAGGCTATGTAATAAAAAAAATTATGCCTTGAAAAAATCATTGTGTTTTATAAGGGTGACAATGTAACTTACAATGTGTGGTAAAGTATTGAAGCCAAAAGTCAAAATCTCTATATTTTCCATAGCAATAAACAAAAAAAAGCTATAGTTGACAACGAAAACAAAAGATAATATGATAACAATAAAGTTCCATTGCATATTCCATTTTAAAATATTTAATAGAAAGAAAGAAGTAATAAACTTGATATCATTATGAAAATACCTTTATTATCACAATTGTTCATGGACCATTCCAAAGTTAGCAGATCTTCTAACTTCACCAAAAAAAGTTTCCCTTTAGACACCTATGAATCATGCATACAATATACTAACTTAATTCAACTATTAGAAATTAGAGAAATATCATGAATGTGGAAGGAAAATATTAAAATGTCTTCAAATGATTATGTCAATTAATTTACCTTCAGTCATAATTTGGTTCAAAATAGAGATAAAGTATGAACCTCATCAAAAGTTATAGTTGGTATGCCAAATTTTGTTCATGCTTCATACAAAAAGGTGTTTCCAAAGCTTTTCAAACCGAGGAAAGTATTAATTGAGTCACCAACATCACCAATTTAGATCGTACTTCATTCAACTTATCTTTATTGTATGATCTTATCCCATTAAACTATTGAAAAGTAAAGTAATAGTTTCATCAATTACATTGGAAAATAAAATAACATTGATATATTGAGAACCAACAAATCACACATACCTTTGTTGTAAGACATCCTTGATCGAGAATAATATCTCTCATATATCTCATCACATAATATCCACATTCAACACTACCTGGTTGTCTCGGGCACTAAATGGATAAAAAAAAATCATTATATATATATATATGAAGTTACTTGCAAGTCATATTGTATTAAGTTTAAAATTAAGAAAAAGACACTAAATATTTTATTACTCAATTTATATGAGTTATTTACCCCTAATACAACCCAATTTGGCTCTCTTTTTGACCGATTTATGTTTTTTTAAGTGGATGAATTCTTAGAGCCCTGCATGAAGAAAATAAATTTTTGTTACCAACTATGCTTCATTCTATAATATTAAGGGAAAATCTTACTTATTAACAATGTCTTTAAGATCATCTGAAGGTTGATGATGCAAGGAATCAAGATAATAGGCGATCAAAGTCCTTATGTCAAGTACCACCAACACCCAATGACAACTATAAAATTAACATTAGTGTAACTACATATCAATTATAATTTGATAAATATGCATACTTATAAGCTTACTTATGTTTAATAACTTCCATAGGTTATATGGAATAAAAATAAAATCAGCATTATTTACATTCATCAACCGATTAGTTATAACCCTTGACCTATTTTTCTTGCTTCCTTCTCCCATTTTAGCTTTGGAAAGCAAGGTCGGATTACAAAAATAATCAATCTGCCTCTTTAGCATCAACCATCTTTTTATGCAAGTGCCTAATTTAATTTCACACAAAATTAAAAGTTTTAATATTTTAATGTAACTGAAATTAATTACAATTCTCATTATGAAAAATTAAAGCATAAATAAGATAGTTAAAATATATGAAAAACATATTAAATGTTTCTTTTATCATATATAAAACATAAGGCCATTAGATGACACATCTGTTGATGAAATTATGATATCCATATCTTCTTTCAAGAGGAATGTCTTAAAAGACTCTCCAAAAATATCTTTATGATTTCTACTGCATGTGCCTTCTCATCCTTTAACAACAGCCCAACAAATGTAGCAAAGTTCTTGATATCTACAGGGTTCTCATCCTTAAAATTCAATGTTGTCTCTTTATTCCTCTGTTTCTTAAATTTCTTTGAATCCTATCAAACATAAAATATCATTGTATATATAAGAATTGTTCTAATAAAATAGTTTTTTTATTCTAACAAGAAATTTTTTATTTAAAAAAAAGCACATACTGGATGAGATGAGTAGTAAGAATGACTAATTGGGCAGGCCATAAAATTTGATGCCCAATAGCATCTCCAATAGTGGTAATTTGGCTTGGAATAGGTATAGAAAGTAATGCATTTGGATCATAAGAATATCCACAACAACACAGAAGTTAGCACCACCTTCAAGTACCATTGTTCCAGCTGCAACTATATTTTTCTTTTGTCCATATGACTAATTGACAATTCCTAACCTATAAATGAAACAATATTGTTTAGTTATATGCAATCATCTAAAGTTGATAATTTCCAAGTAGGAAAGAATTAGTTAGACAAAATTGAGTTATCATAACTTAATGAGCTTATTAATATAATTTATTATACAAACACATATTGTAACATTACTTCTATATAGGAATTAATCAACAGTTAAGTTGATATGAAAATTATGAGTTTGTGTTAACACATTTTATTATAGAACATAATATTAATTTACAACTTACCTTGTTGCTTTTAGCGTTAGGAGGAGTATGGTCATCTACTCGAGTTTTGGTTGCTCAATACTTTTAGGAAGGACAATATGTTTTTGGAGCATATTAGAGCTACCAACATCAGATTGAGGTGCGGTGGGTACCATCTGAGAGAGTTGGAATAAAATTTTTGCCTCAAACTTTGATTGTCGCTCTGCGATTCTTTCATAAATTCTCGCAAAGCACGATCTGCCATAGAATGAAAATATTGTCGTGGTGTATAATGAGTTCCTTTAGCTCGTACTCGACCACTATATTCAGGAGTTCCCAATGCTTCAGTAAGTATCGCCATTTCCATTGAACTCAAACTACTTTCTTATGACTGTTGCAACATCTTATCATGATACACAATGATGTTATAAAATTTAATGTCATATTGGTTAATATAAATAAGTTATTAACGTAAATGAAATATATGTTACATAACTTATACTTACAATCTTCTCCACTACCGGAATGACCACTTCATCATACGTGCCATTTTTTTCTCCATTGCTTTCTTCCATAATACACTTCTATCAATGACTTTAGTAAAGCTGCTACCAACTTTTAAAATATTGAAATGTAATATAATGAGTCTCTAGTCAAATTCAACATAAAAAAAGTAAATTAACATCTTTAACTTACCATCTCTTCCTCAAGACCAGCATATCCCTTCCTACTAAGATGATGATTATAAATATATTTTTTCCTTCTTTCTTTTTGAACTTCTCTAAACTCCTACAAATTTTTTTATATTAAGTAAAAAAAAATGAGTATATGACATGAAAATAATTAGAAATTTACCTGAAATCTTTGAGACAATCTTTCTTTGACAAAAATTGTCCAATCTTCATCTTCAATAAAACTGTATTCAACTGGTTTTTAAGAAGCTCTAGTTGGTCTTTGAAAGGAATGATATACTTTGCAGTCAACATGTTCTTGAATGATCTAAAGCACCTGCCCATTGATTTCATACAATTCCTTCTACTTTTACAATCCAATGTAAATGCAGCCTAGAAGTAATGAACATAGTTATTAGTTGTTAAAAAATTTGCAAATAGAATTAAAAAGTTATAGATAGAAAAAAAATACTAGTTTACCTCAATGGAGTCCCACAATTTATTCTTCAATTGCTTAGGTACATGGTGCCAAGTGCTATATCTAATTGGGACCATGGTGTGCCAGTGCTATATCTAATTGGGACCATACATGCCAATATGTCTAAATAACTTGTGAGATGCACAACAGCTTGTCCACATAAACACCATCAACATTATACTTTACTGCAAGTTTTATTCCTTTGCTCCTATTCTTGATAATCTTTATAGTTGCTTTATTTGTTGTTCTGTATCCATACCTATCATAAAAATAATTATAATGTTTAAATAAAAGTACTAAAATATCTAAAAAAATTTAAAGAATAAAAAATTAACTAATTAAAGGCATTACCTAATCAGCTGCTTTGCATAAAACATAATACTGTCAATATTTTGAATAATGTCAACCTGACATTAACTAAAATTGAAAGCATAACATCATCTAATAACAAAGATGAATAAATTAACTAGTAAGCATACATTTACACTACAAAAAACTATAATAGCATATCAATTCACAATCCATAACAAAGCTACAATTTGGTTACATATATGATTTGTTTTCAACTCAAATTCCCTCACAATCGAATACAAATTTGATCAGAGACATCTATTGCATCAAATAATTCAACTTGTGGCAAAGAATATATGACTGGATTGTGTTCAATAGAAATGTCTATAGGATCATCATTATTTGCTCTTTCTGTGAAGTCTTGTTGAGGAGTGACAAAACAATTGACCATTTGGATTAAGCTCATCTTGTACATAAAGACTTTCTTAGCTTGGAGGCTAATATGAACGGATCTAACTTATGAGCCACTCTGCTAAAGTCAACTAAGGTAAACCCAAGATCATCAACTTTGATTCCATTCTTATTATCAACCCAATCACACTTGAAGACTGTAATTCTGAACATAGTATAATCAAGGTCTCAAATCTCAGTAATAACTCCATAGAAACAGTTCCCGAAAATAGGATTTTTATCCTTAGCACTAGCAATTTGCATGGTCGTTGCTATAATACTAACTCCACTATTTTGGGTAGCTAGTAAATCATTACACTCTTGGTATTATATTGACACCCATTGATGACATAACCATTATACTTCATCACATAATGGCTTGGACCATCAGCTATCCATTTAAGGGTTTCAGATACAGGTTCATTATTTCCAATTGCAACTTCAACCTATAGAAATATATTCCAGTTATCATTTATATGTTACCATTAATGTAAAAGATATGGAAAATTTAAGAAACTATTGTAGTACCTTTTGTCGTAACCAAAAGGTAAAAGTACAAGCATGATCATTCTGTAACCACTTTTGCCTTTTTGATTGACATGGATATCATTTCAGCCATTGCATATGCTCTCTATGAAGTCATGTATAATAATTAAATAATTAGAGTAATATATTATATGTACAAAAATAAAGAAACAAAAAGTTAGTGGTGCTTACTCAATATAAGGTTGGACAATTGAGGTATTTTCCAACATATAATGATGCTTGTAACCATAAATTAGAATCGGCATTCATAGTAAGACCTCCAAATATTGGTGCCCGACTTTTTGGTCAATGTTTGAACTACTAGGAATTCCAATTGCATCCACATTTGATAAGTACTCTGTACAAAACTCGATTCATTCTTCTACAATATAGCATTCATCAATACAACCTTCAGGTCGAGTACGATTTCGTACATAGCCTTTTAACACTTTCATAAACTTTCAAATGGGTACATCCACCTAAAGTAAACTGGTCCAAAGTCTCAATTCTCTTACAAGATGCACAGTAAGATGCACCATGATATCAAAGAATGAAGGTGGAAGTACTTTTCAAACAAGCATAATGTCACCACTATCTCATTTTGTAACTCATCTAATGAAGGAATATCAACAACTTTAC
>JAREIK010007227.1:0-34682 GCA_029783825.1 Sapria himalayana | reverse complement strand
ATAAATAGATAGATCGGCTCATAAACATACATATAGATAGATAGAAATGGATAGATAGATATACAGACAACAAATAATAGACAAATAGATAGACAGATGGATAGATAGATTGATAGATAGATTTATAGACAAATTGATAGATATATCGATAGACAGATAGATATAAAGATAGTAGATATATAGATATATTATATATATAATATAGATAGATAGAAGATAGATAGACTATATAGAAAGATAGATAGTTAGACTATATATAGACAGATAGATGAACGATTGATAAAATATTAAAAGAGGATTTAAAAACAGATTGATATACATGTAATAGACTAATGATAGATATATTTTGATTGATAAAAACTATGGAAAGATAGATTGATAGATAGAAAGATATATATAAATAGATCGATTATAGATATATAGGTAGATAGATATGTAGATAGATAATATAGATATTTTTATATAGATAGATGACAAATAGATAGAAAACTAGATAGAATGTTAAATAAATAAAATTGATAGATAAATATAGATAGATAGACAAATAGATAGACAGATAGAACAAAATGAAGATAGATAGATATATAGATAGAGAGATAGTTTGATTGATTGAAAGAATTAGAGATAGATTGGTAGACAAATGATAGATAGATTTGTGCTAGTTAGATAACATAATGATACTAGATTGAATGTCTATTTGATAGACTTATAGATAGATAGATTGGTAGAAGATATATAGATATAAGATAGACAGATAGATACACAAATCAAAAGGTGAAAGTTAGACAGAAGATAGCTAGATAGAAAGATAGGTAGATAGACATAAGATAGACAGATAGATAGTCAAATATATAGATGGAAATAAGATAGATAGAAAGATATTTCGATAGATTTTAATACATATAGATTGGTAAATAGACAAATTGATAGATAGATAGATGACAGATAGAGATAGAGATATATACAGATAGAAATTAAAATAGATATAATAGATAGATAAAATAGATTAACTAATAAATATACAAATAGATAGAAACTATATAATAGACATATAGATTGACAAATAGATATATAAATTGATAGATCGATCAATATATAGATACACAATTAGATAGAAAATTAATAGATAGATAGACAAATAAATAGATAGATATATAGACAGATAGACAAATAAATAGATTGAAAGATGATAGTCAGATAGACAGACATATAGATAGTTAAATTGATATATAAATAATAGACAGACAGACGATAGATAGATAGATAAAAAGATATATAGATAGATAGATAGAAGATAGATATACAGAAAGATAGATATATAGATAGATAGATAGATAGACAAATATATAGGCAGATAGAAAGACAAATACAGAGAGCTAAATAGATATATAGATTGATTGATTGATATACAAATAACTAGATAGTATAAAAAAATTGATACAAAGATTGATAGCCAGATAGATAAATAGATTGATAGACAGATTGAAATCAATTTTGATAGACTTATAAATAGATAAATTGCTGGAATTATAGCTAGAGAGATAAATAGCTAGATAGATAGATAGATATGATAAACAAATACATAGATAGAAACTTAGATAGAAGATAGATATATAGATAGATAGATGGGTAGATAGATGTATAGTTAGATAGATTAATAGACAAATAGATAGATAGAAATATAGATAGATAGATGTGTGATTGATTGATACAAAGATAAATACGATCGAAAGATAGATAGATTTTATACATATAGATAGATAGACAAACATATAAATATACAGCTAGATAGATAGAATAGACATATAGATAAAGATATATATAGATAGATAGATATAAAAAATAGATAGACCAGATAGATATAAAGATAAAAATAGACAGATAGATTGACAAATAGATATATAGATAGATAGATAAATATAATAAAAATTAGATAAAAAATTAATAGATAGATAGAAAAATAGATAGATATATAAAGAGGTCATAGATAGATAGACAGATAGATATATAGAAAGATAAATAATCAGATAGATGCACAAATAGATAGTCAAAAAGATATATAGTTAGATAGACAGACAAATAAAGAGATACATAGATAGCAGATAACTAGATAGATATACAGAATAGATAGATAGATAGATAGATGTAATAAAAAGATTAATGACATATTAATATAAGGTTGATAGATAGATTGATAAATAGATTGATAAACATATTGATAGTCAGTTTGATAGACATATGGAACTTTGATTGAAAAACAGACAGAGAGATAGATATATTTATAGAGAGATAGATCAAAAGATTATATGATATCTAGATAGTTGGATAGATACACAATAGATAGATAATAGATAGACATATAGATAGATATATAGATACAATGATAGATAGAAAGATAGATAGACAGATTGATAGACAGATAGATAGTTAAATAAATAGATATATAGATAGACAAATAAATAGAAAGATAGATCGATTGATTGATAGAAATATAGATAGATAGATAGTAGAATAGATAGAGAGATAGATAGACAAGTAGTAAATAGATAGAGAAATATATAGAAAAATAGTTCGACAGAGACTTAATAGATATATTTAATGATAATAGAGAGATAGACATATGATAACATATAGATAGATAGATAGCTAGATTTCTAGAAAGATTGCTAGACAAATTGCTAGTTAGATTGATAGATAGATTTTTTGATAGATTAAAATATAGATAGTTAAACTGAAAGATAATACAAATAGATGGATGGATAGAAAATAGATAGAAAAATAAATAGATAGAAAGATAGACAGATAGATAAACATATCGATAGATAAATAGATAAAAACATATTATATAGATAGATAGATATATAGACAAATAGATAATATAGATAGATAGATAAATAGATACATAGATAAAAAGACAAATACATACATACATACATACATATATATTATATTATATATTATTATATATATATAATATATATATATATTGATAGATAAATTGATACAACAATAGATAGATAGATATATAGAAAGATTGATAGATATATTGATAGATATATTGAAATACTGAATGATATACATATTAATAGACATATTTAAGAAGAAAGATATGATTGATTGAAATAAAGATAGATTGATATATAGATAAATATATTGAAAGAAATTTAGACAACAGATTGATTGATTTATTGACAGATAGATACATCAACATCTAGATAGATAGATACATATACAGATAGATAAATAGAAAAATATACAAATAAAAGAATGAATAATATATAGATAGATACCTAGATAGATTGACATATAGATAGATAGATAGATAGATACATATATAAATAAATAGACAGACAGACAGACATATAGATTGATATATAGAAAAATAGACAGATAGATAGACAGAAAGAAACACTAACATATACTTACACTAATAGACAAATAAATAAATAAATAGATAGACAAATAGAAAGAAAGAAAGATATATAGATAGATAGATTGATTGATTGATTGACTGATAGATAGACAAATGGATAGTTTGATTGAAAAATAGATTGATCGATAGACTAATAGAAAAATTGACAGATATATAGATAGATTGATTGATATAAAGATAAATAGATAAATAAATAGATTGATAGATAGATAAATAGATGGATAGTTTGATTGATAGATAGTTAGACAGATAGATAGACAAATAAATAGATAGATAGATAGACAAATAGATATATAGATAGAAAGTCAGAAAGATTGACATATAGATAAATAAATAGATAGATAGAATTTGAGAAATATAGATATATAGATTAAAAGATATATTGATATACAGATAGATAGATAGATTGATTGATTAATAGAAAGAAAGAAATATAGATAGATAGTTAGATAGATATATAGATAGGAAATATATATAGATAGATAGATACATAGATAGATAGAGATACTAAGATAGATAGATTGATTGATTGATTGATAGAGAGTTATATCGATAGATAGATAGATAGATAGACATATAGAGAGAAAGATACCTAGACAGACTAACATATAGATAGAAAGATTGACATATATATAGATAGATACATACATAAATAGATAGATAGATAGATAGACAGATAGTAAATTGATTGATAGACAATATATAGATACATAGAGAGATAGACATAAAGATAGATAGATAAATTGATTGATAGACAACTATATAGATACATAGAAAGATAGACATAAGGATAGATAGATAGTTACAAGATATATAATCAAATAGATAGATAGAATGGTAGATTATAAGATAAAAAATTGACACAAAGATAGATAGACAAGAATATTGACTGATAGATATACAGACAGACAATTAGTTTGGCAAACAAATTTACAGAAAGAAAGAAAGAAAGATAGTTAAATAGATATATAGAGAGATAGATTGATTGATTGATAGAAATAATTATAGAAAGATAGATAGACATTTGGATAGACAGATTATTAGATAGATTGATAAACAATTTGATAGACTTATAGATTGGCAGATTGATAGAAAGATAGATAGATAGACAGATAGAGAGATAGATAGATATTTAGATTGATTGATAGATTGATACACAAATAGATAGAAAGATATATAAATTGACAGATAGATAAATAGATAGAAAGATAGGTCAATAGATAGACATATTTAGACAAATAGATTTGCATATTGATATATTAAAATATGGATAGATCGATAAATAGATAAACATATTAATATACATATAGATAAAAAGATAGACAAACAAATATATAGACTAATAGATAGATAGATACATAGATAGATAGATAGAGAAATATACATATAGACAAATAGATATATAGACATATAGATAAAAAATAGATAGCTAGATTGATATATAGATATAATAGATATATAGATTGACAGATAGATATATAGATAGATAGATAGATAGACATATAGATAGGCATTTCGATTGACATATTAATAGATAGATAGAGAAATGGATAGATAGATAAATAGATAGATATGTAGATAGAAAGATAGATATATAGATAGATAGATAGACAGATAGATAAATATAAAGAAAGATAGATAGAGAAATAGATATATAGACAAATTGAAATATAGATAAATAAAAAAGATAAATAGATAGATAGATATATAAATAGATATCCCAATTTTCTATGCACATAGAAAATTGATAGATAGACAAATATATTGGCACTTAAAAATAAAAATACATAGAGATATAAATAGATAGATTGATAGATAGATTGATAAACAAATAGATCAAAAGATAGATAGAAAGATTGAAAGAAAGATTGATAGACAGATTGAAAAATAGATTTATAGACATATTGATACACTGATTATAAGATAGATAGATTGTTTGATTGATGGATAGATAGACAGATCGACAGTTAGATAGATAGATAGGCAAATAGATTTACATATTATTATACAGTTAAGATAGATGGATAGATAAATAGATAGATACTCAAATATATACACATATATATAAATAAATAGATAGAAAGAGAGAGAGAGAGAGAGAGAGAGAGAGAGAGATATATAAATAGACAAATAGATAGACAGATACATAGACAAATAGATAGATATATAGATAGATACACAAATATATAGAAGAAAGTTTAATTGATAGATAGATAGATATATATAAAGATAGACAGATAGATTGACAAATAGATTAATAGAAATATAGATTGATAGATATACATATTAATATACATATAGATAGATTGATCAACAAATAGATAGATAATTAGATAAACAGATAGATATACATATAGACTTATAAATATATTGGCAGATAGTGAGAAAAATAGATAGATAGATAGATAAATTGATATAATAGATTGATAGATATATAGATAGATAGATAGATAGACTTATAGATAGGCAATTTGATAGATGTATTGATAGAAAGACAAATAGATAGATAGATAGATATCTAGATAGAAAGATAGATAGATAGATAGATAGACAGATAGATAGTATATATATAGATAGACAACTAGATAAATAGATTAGATAAATAGATATATAGATAGATAATTAAGATATATAGATAGTTAGATAGACAGATCAATAGTTATTCAGATATATAGATAGATAGATAAATAGACAATTATATAGGTAGATAGAATGAAAAATACAAAAGAATATAAATCGATAGATTGATATAGAGATTGATAAATAAATTGATATGCAGAGAGATAGAAAGATTGAAAGAAAGATTGATAGACAGTTTGTAAGATAGATTGTAGACATATTGATAGACTGATTTAAAGATAGATATATTTTTTGATTCATAGACAAACAGATAGATAGACTGATAGATAGAGTGATAGAAAGATAGATTGATAGATTATTAGTTAAATAGATAAATAGATAGACATATTTAATGATAGATAGATATAAATATAAATAGATAGATAGATATATAAATAGAAAGATAGATATATAGATAGACATATAAATAGATAGATAGATCGATAGATAGACAAATAGATATATTAAAGGATAGATAGATTAATAGATAGACAGATAGTCAAATAGATACATAGAAATATAGATAAATATCTAGATAAAAAGAAAGATAGATATACAAGTAGATAGATAGATAGATATACATATAGAGAGAGAGAGAGAGAGATATTTAAATTGAAAGAGAGATAGATTGACAGATAGATAAACATATAGATAAATATATAGATAGATTTATAGAAAGTTTGATAGACAAATTGATTTTCAGATAGATAGATAGATTGATTGATAGTTTGATAGGTTTGATTGATTGTCAGGTTGATAGGTAGATTGATAGACAAATTGACACACACATTTATAGATAGATAAATAGAAAGATTGATAGAAAGATAGATAAACAACAAGTTAGATAGATATATATATATATACATATAGATAGTTAGATAGATAGAAAGTTAGATTATTAGAGAAATAGATCGAA
Source organism: Sapria himalayana (assembly GCA_029783825.1). Taxonomy (NCBI): domain Eukaryota; kingdom Viridiplantae; phylum Streptophyta; class Magnoliopsida; order Malpighiales; family Rafflesiaceae; genus Sapria; species Sapria himalayana. The sequence continues at coordinate 27,714 of JAREIK010007227.1, read as the reverse complement.
AAATTATTAGATAGATATATAGAGAAATAGATAGACAGATTGATATATAGATTTATAGACAGATAGATAAAAAGATACATAGACTGACTTATAGAAATAATGATAGATTGATGATAGATTTATTGATAGATAGATAAATAGACAGATTCATAGAAAGTTAGATTGAATGATTGATAGACAGATAAAGAGATAGATAGATAGATAGACAGATAAATAGATAGATTGATCAAAAGATTATTTGTTAGATAGATAGATATATAGATAGACTAATTATAGAAAGTAGATAAATAGATAGATAGATAGATTGATAGACAGATAATTAGACAGATAGATAGATAGATAGACAAATAAATAGATATATAGATAGATAAACAAATTAATATACAGATAGATAAAAATATAGATAGATAGTTTGATAGATAGAAAGAAAGATAGATAAATAGATAAATAGATATATATATAATTAGATAGACAAACAGAAAGATAGATATATTGACATATAGAATGATAAATAGATATATATATATATATATATATATATACACACACACATTTAGTTAGATAAATAAATAGATAGATAGAAAGTTATACAGATATAGATAAATAAATATACAGATAGATTTATAGATAGATAAATAGATAGATAGAAAGACATATAGATACATAGATAGTTAGACAGATAGAGAGACAGATAGATATATAGATAGATAGATAGATATATAGATAGGCAAATAGATAGATAGTAAGATATATATATATATATATATACACACAAAAAGACCGATAGACTGTTAGAAATAGTGATAGATAGATCGAGAGAAAGAAAGAGAGATAGATAGACAAACACATAGATAAACAGATAAATATACACAAAAATAGATAGAATAATTCATAGTTAGATGGATATATAGATAGATTTATTTATTTATTGATAGAAAAATTGATTGACAAATACATAGATAAATAGATAGATAGATTGATTGATTTATAGATATATTGATAGACTGATTGATATACACAATGATAGCAAAATTATAGATAATTGAAACACAGAAATAAAGATAAATAGATAGACAGATACAAAAATATTTAGATAGATATGTATATATAAATATTGATAGATAGATAGATAGATAAATAGATATATAGATAGATATACAGCTAGATAGATAGATACATAGATAGATGTTAGATAGAAAAATTGAAAGTCAAATAGATAGACACATAAATAGACAAATAAATAATCAAATAGATAGAGAAATAGAGAGATAGAAATATAGATAGATATATAGACCGAAATATAGATAGAAGGATTAAGAAATAAATAAACATATGGATAGATAGATAGACAAATAGAAATATAGATAGATAATAGATAGATAGATAGACAAATAGACAGATTGATAGGCACATAGAAAGAAAGAAAGATAAATAGATAGATAAATATATAGATATACATATAGATAGATAGATAGACTGATATATTGATAGAAAGATTGACAAATAGAAAGATAGATAAATAAACATATAGATAGATAGATAGATAGAAAATTGGATATAGAGATAAATAGATTGACAGATAGGTAAGTAGGTAGGTAGATAGTTAGATGGATAGAAAAATAGATAGCAAGACATATAGATTAACAAATAGATAGATAGGTAAACATATAGACAAATAAAAATACAAATACAAATACATTAATAGTTAAATAGATAGATTTAAATATAGATTGATATATATATATATATATATATATATATATAGATAGATAGATAAATTGATAGAATGATTGAAAGATAGATTGATATATAGATTGATTGATTGATTGATCGATAGATTAATAAAGAGATAGATTGATTGATTGTTAGGCAGATAGACATATAGATATACCGATAGATAAAAAATAGATAGATAAATAGACATATAGATAGACAAGTAGATAGACATATAGATAGACAAATATATAAATATATAGTTAGATATATAGATAAATAGTGAGATAGATAGATAGATAGATAGAAAGATCGATGGATTGAAATATATATAGACAGACATACATACATACATACATACAGATAGATAGATAGATATATAGACAAACAAGTAGATAGATAGAAAGATAAACAAATAAGTAGAGAAATAGATAAACAAATAGAAAGATATATAGATAGACAAATAGATAGACTGATAGATTGATAGAGAGGCAGATAGTTAAATAGACAAATAGGTAGACAAAAAGATAGATAGACAGATAGATTGAAAGATAAATATATAGATAGATATATATATATATATATAGGCAAGCATTCAAGTAATAAAGTAGGAAGACAAGCAGGCATATTGATAAATAAAAAATAGATAGAGAGACAGTCAGATAAATAGATAGATAGATAGATAAATAGATAAATAGACACAAATTCAGATAGATAGATAGATTGATTGATAAACAGATAGATTGATAGATAAATAAATAAACATATAGATAGATAGTTAGTTAGATATATAAAAAGAAAGATAGATAGCCAGATACATAGATAGATAGATAGATAGATAGACAAATATGTAGATATATAGATATATAAGTAGATTAAAAGATAGACAGACATATAGAATGACTGATATATTGATTGATAGACAGATTGATAGGCAGACATATAGATAGATATTTAGATATATAGATAGATAGATTGAAAGAAAGAAAGATAGATATATAGATAGATAGATATATAGATATATAGATATATAGATAGATAGATATATAGATAGATATATATATATAGATAGATAGACATATAGATAGATTGATATATAGATAAACAAATAGATATTTAGATTATTAGGCTCATAGATAGAGATATTATTAGATAGATTGATTGATAAGTAGATAGACAAATATATTGATATAGTTTCATAGATATATAGATAGATATATAGAAAAATAGATACACAAATAGATAGACAGATAGAAAAGATAGATAGACAGATAGAAACATATACAGATTGATAGAAAGAATGATAGACAGATAGATTGATAGATTGATATAAAGATAGATAGATAGATTATCTGACTAATAGATAGATAGATAGATAAATAAGTTATTAGGTAGATAGAAATAAGGATCATTTAGATTGATGGATAGACAGATAGATATACACATAGAAAATCAAATAGATAAACAAATAGAAAGATATTTAGATAGATAGTTAGATGAACAAATATATACACTGATATATAGATAGAAATATAGTTAGATAAATAGATAGACAGACATACAAACAAATAAATAAATAGATAGAAAGATAGATATATAGATAGATAGGTAGATTCATAGACAGACAGATAGATAGATATTCATATAGATAGTCTAATATATAAAGATATCAAAAGACAAATAGATAGATAGATAGATAAACAAATATATAGATAGACAGATAGACATAAACATAGATAGATAGATAAATAGTTTGATATTTAGATAGATAAATAGATAGTTACATAGTTATATAGATAGATAGGTAGACAGAAAGACATATAGATAGATAGATAGACCGACAGATAGACATGTAAAAAGACTAACATATAAATAGTAGACAGACAAACAGTTAGTTAGACATATAGATAGATAAATAGATAGATAAATTAATTTATAGATAGATAGACAAATAGATGGACAAGTAGATACATAGATAGATATATAGATATATAGACTAATAGATAAATAGATAGATATATATATAGATAGACAAATTGATTGATTGATTGATAGAAAGAAATATAGAAAGAAATATAGAAAGACTTATAGATAGAAATATAGATAGATAGATAGATAAACAAATAGAAAGATAGATAGAATTACAGACCGATAGATATATAGATAAATAGACAGATAAATAAATAGAAAGAATGATTTATTGATAAATAGATAGATAGATTGATAGAAAGGCATATTGATAGACAAGTAGATAGACAGATTGATAGATAGAGAGACATATAGATAGAAAGATAGATAGATTGATTGATTGATAGATAGACAGATAGAAAGATAAATATATAGACACATAGATAGACAGATAGATTCATAGATAGTTAGATATAACGATAAAGATAGATAGACAAACAGATAGATTATTTGATTGATTGTTTGATTGATAGATATATAGATAAAATTATAGATAGTTCGATAGATAGACAGATAGATCAACATGTTTATTGATAGAAAGACTGATAGATAGATAGATACACATATAGATAGATAGATAAATATATAGGCAAAAGGATAGATAGATTACTTGATTGATAGATAGACACATTGATTGATATATTGATAGACTTATAGATAGAATGATTGATATAAAATTAGATAGATAGATAAATAGATAGATAGATTAACAGATAGATAGATAGACAAATTGATAGATAGATAGATAGACCCCAAGCTTATTAGTTTTAAAAAATCACAAGCTATTTGTTATCTGAAAATTATTTTTTATAATTATATATTAATAGCAAGCGATTAGTCTTTAAATTATAAATATCAAAAAATATATTTATTTTGCTAGGGATTCTTCCCTAACTATTTAGCTCAAGATTAATTTTTGTCATTAATTTATACTGAATTATTTTTATATATATTATTTGTTTTAATGTTTGTTGTATTTTTGTATATTAAAGGTCTGTCATGGTCAATGGATGAGGAATCTTTGAAAGACACCTTCTCTTATATAATTATAAAAATAAGATATTATAAATAAAAAATTTAAAAAATAATTAAATACAAATAAAAATTTTTATTAATAAAAACTAAAATAAATATTGTTATTTTAGAAATTTCAAAAAATTATACAAAATATTATATGAATTATTTAATTATGATATATAAATATACTTATTAATAACTAGATTTAATAATTAATTTTATAATTATAAATATTTTTTAAAATATTTGAATTAATAAATGAACATACGTAAACATTTGTATTTATAAAAACCAAATATAATTATTTGTATGATAAAAAATATTGACAAAAAATGTGAATTAATGAATAAACAACCAAATAATTATTTAAATAAAACTTAAAATAATTACTTTTATGATTATATGAAACTTTAAAAAAATATTTTAAAAAAATTTGAATTATTTGAATTTTTAAAAAAATTATATTTTTCCAAAATTTTAAATAAAATAAATTGATATTAAAGTATAAATAAATAGATATTTTAATTACATCTTACAGGTGTCAAAAGGGTTGGGCTGGCCTTGCACTTTTTGTTCTGGCCCCACTAGGCTAGGTTTATCTGCTTGTCACGGCATGCCTGACATGGTGGTTCGGGCAAGATGTGGCCCATGAATTAGAATCTGCCCAGGTTTGAATGGTTCGAATAGGGTTTTTCGGGTTGGCTTGACTCGGGGTGGTTCTTTTTTAAAAAAAAATTAAGGCTCGAGGGGGTGCGTCGCCACGTCATTGTTGCCCATCGGGCCTGTTGAGCCCTTGCCCATCGTGCGTCACCGATTGTCCCCCCTGCCATTCCCAAATTCCAGGCACTCTGCTGGGCTTGGCATGACACGTGGGCTAAAATCCCATGGCACGGCATGGCATGATTCATGCCGAGGGTCCTCCTGACATGGGCCCATGCAAGACACTATAACGTGGCTTTGGGCCGAGTCCGGATAGCTCGCCCATTTGACACCTATAATAAATCCAAAAACTTTTGATGATGTATAAAAAAAGTTTCTCGAGGTGCTTATTAAAATAACACTTAAAATGTTTTTTTAGGGTTTTAAATGAGTTTTTAAAAATATTACTAATGATATTTTTTTGTCCTAAAAACACTTAAAATTATTTTTAGCCCTATAAACATTTTTGAAAAGCACTACCAAACTGACCCTACATTGATTTGAATTCAAGTTTTATTTTTGCCCCTACTTAAATTTATAAGAATTAAAATTTGAGTAAAATCTTTAATATTAGCTTTTTATATTCCGTTCTTATTAAAATAATAAATATATCTTTTTTTATAATCTCTTCTCACTTTAAGTTATGTTAGGATTTTTATAAATTATAAATTATAAACTATATCAAATAATATGAATTTTTTTGCCTACAAATTTATTTAATATTATATTCATAAAAATATATTAAATTCATAAAAATGTATACCCATATATATATATATGAAATACTTTTTTACAATTTCATAATATTTTTTTATTTATGAAATAATATTATAGATGTATCCATAAATTATTAAAAATATAAAATATTATATATTTTGTATGGTTATATATTTATATAATTTAATTAAGGTTATATGAAATAATATGTTTTTTAATAAAATAATATGAAAATTTAGCAACAAATTTAGAGATGGATTTTCCCATACTAATTAGCTAGAGAAAAAATTCATCACTAAATTTAATATTTTTTATAAACCTAAATATGAAGTGTTACTACTATTGCGATGTCAGAAATTCAATGTGATTTCAGAAATCCAATGCGATTTAAGAAATTCAATGCGATTTAAGAAATCCGATGTGATTTAAGAAATCTGATATGATTTTAGTAATCCAATGCGATTTCAGAAATCCGATATGATTTCATAAAAATGCAACATACGGCACAGAATAGCCGAGACCTAGACTTGAACACCATCATCCCAATCATGGCGGTAAGAATCTATAGCTTTTCCATATCATCTCCAACATTCCCCTCTCCACTCGTGCGTATATATATCAGCCACATTATTTCTACCGTGAATTCTTGATTAATCGCACTTGTTTCTTCATCCAAATGGAACCCGCTTCATAATCTCCATAACTTCATCTCTTTGAACCATCTTCACTTTGGTAAGCTTGAACACCGACTTATACGAGCACAAAAAAGGTCTCTGTAAAATATTGATAATGAATAAGGTATAGTTCTTCTTTTCTTTTTTTTATCAATTTTTAAGGTTTTAATGCAAGAAATTTGTAATTCCATATCTCATCATGTTATCGATTATTTCATTCTCACACATGTTCATGTTTTTATCAGCATCCCTATCTTTTGTATTATTCTTAGATCCATTTCACTTGAATTAATCAAGTTGTAGAGCATGCCAGCATATCGTACTGTTGCATTAATCTATAAAATATTTACATTTCTGAGCATAGACATATTATTATCATTGGATTCAACTAAATTAAGTTACTTTTATTATCGAGCTCTAGTCCACTTTAGGTTGATCCATTTATTTTAATTCATGTAGTTACTGCCTCAAACAATTCGAGTTCATCCAAAGGTTTTTGAAGTTTTGATTTATGCTGCAATTTGTAAATTTAATCATAACTTAAATACTACAAATACTAGGGTTCTTATGCAGAATGGTTTAAGAATCTGCTCAAATTCAGATCTTTGGGTTGAGTATCTTCGAATGGAAATTACATACCTCAACAAGCTAATGGCAAGGAATCATTATCTTGGGTTAACTTTATATTTCATTATTATTTTTGATATTGTGTTCTCCTGGCCATATTTATGTCACTACAATGAGATTTAGTCTCAATGTTTTTTGAGGGTAAATCTCAGTTGAACCAGCAATATGGTAGATTGAAATATTCTAGAATTTATTTTGGGTAAGTATTATATTTATATTCCTTGTTACTTTGTTGCTGTTTGTTACTTTGATAGGTGATATGGTGACCAATAATGGGTGACTTGTGTGCTCTGAGAAGCTTAATTGAGGAAGGTAGGTCTCAATCTTTCTTTTTTTATTACTTTGAGATGCATAATATACCTCAAAAAATATGAAATGCTATTACAGTTTGGCTAACATTGTATTTACATTTCAATGTGTTCCAAAGATTTTTATTTATTATCAACTCATCTTATTTCTTTCATTTTTAGATGTTACAGTAATTTCTTCTATGGGGCATTGCCATATAAAAATTGAACGGAAATTATCAATGAGCCAATATGTTTCTTAAATCAATAAGTTTTTGGCGCATAACTCAATTACTTAAAAATTGTTGGCCATGTATGCTGGATGTTAGAGAGAACCATTCTTGATGATTTTCTTCACTAATAGACTAACTTATGAAAAAATTAATCATTTGTGGCTCCATACTAATATTGAGGGAGTAGTGGTTTTGGCTATGCTCAGAACCTCAATATTCAAATTCAGAATATAAATGGTTTATATGTGGTTTCCATGTGTGTGTTTATTATGGAACTTTTTAAAGAATATCTAAAAAAAAAGAAAAATATCATGGATGCACATAAGGTGCTGACATATATCAGAAAAACACAATAAATTGAAAAATTTTGGTTTGTAGGGGCAAGTTACATATGTTTTGGGACTTTTGCAGAAATTTGTGAGTTTAAAAAGGATGTGGGACATTCTTCTATGTATGTCTTAGAAATTATAAAATCACACATTGCTTTAAGATAACTTATGGGATTTAAATGATCTAATTTTAAATGTAATTTTGAAACACATATGCAAACTATAATCATTATGATATTTAAATGATCCAATATTTAAAAAAATAAAAATATTTCTCAATTATTATATCATTTATCTTTTTATTATTATTATTATTTTATGTTTTATATGAGAGCTTTAAGTATATAAGTTAACATAATCATTTTCATATTTTTATATAGAGGATTACAAAACATATTTGTAGTTAGAATTATGTGTTTATATTGTATGCTATATTTTTTTATTTGTGTATTTATTCTTTATGATTTAAATGTGTGATTTTATAAATTCTAATTTATTAGATTTTATAAGAATTTTAAAGTTAAAAGTATTTAAGTGAGAATAATACTAAGATGTGTAATAACTTAGGAAATCTTTGTGTTGAATGTCTATATAAGAATAATATTGAGATGCGTGATATTTTTAAAGTCTTGGAGCGATGATAAGTGACTTGATCCAAGTAAGCTAAGTCTCATATTCGAGACTTGTCAGATATAGCTGTTAGAGATTTGGCTTATATTTCCTTTCAATTTACCAAAATAATATTTGTAGAGGATTTTTTATTAAGTGTTAAAGGGAAGATCACAAGTGGATCTACTCCTCCTCGCGGTATTGATGATAAATTTTCAAAGCCTACTAGTTTAGATGAAATTTAATTTAGTGTGTCATTTTGGTTTATCAAAGGTTCCACATACAAGCCATATTTTGACATTGACACTTGTTATAAAATGAGATGCAGAAATTAAAATAAATAATTAAATTTAACTTAAACACAAATTGAAATAACATAAATCAAATTTCAAAAACTCTTATATACATATTAACACATAAAAACCGCTTATATAGGAGGCAAGTTCATTTGAGCGGCCCACATGAGTTGGGTGCTCCCATCAAGAAGGAAAATAAAAGTAATAAACCCCAAATTTTAAATAACTTCAATAACAAATTTTAATATCCTTTTTATATAGGTGTTTGTAAGTTCAAAATATCAAAAGTTAAAATAAACAAATTAATTTTAACTAGATTCAAAGAATATTTGCTTGTAACATAATAAACTAAAAATAATTAAAACAATAATTGTGTTGGCGATAATAAGAGCATCCAATGATGTTCTAAAATAATTTTTGGGTGCACAAGAGAAGATCCTAAAGAGCTACAAGTCCATTATAGTTAGATTATAGGCAATGATGTTGGCTCGTGAAGGAAGGTTGGCTCACTTAAGTGGTTTACATGGAGAAATATCTGAATAGAATTAATTTATATGATGGGAATTAATAATGAAAGCATATGACAACATGAAAATTTATTAAATTGTGGGTTAAATTATTTATGGGCCTTATTACAAACATATGATACAACAAGCATTGGTGACCCATGAAATTTGAAACTCTAGGATGAGAAGACAATCATGGGTTAGAAGAAACATCTACAAGATTGATCAAAGTAGAACATGAACTTGCCACTATATATGGAACATTTTTAAGTTATATTGACAATTCCCTATCATGCAATTCATCATCTTTACCATAAAAAATATTTCTAGTGAAATTATGTTGAATTTCTGTTATATTTAGTTTTTTTTTTGATAAGATACTTTATATAACAAAAGTGTTTTTAATTTCAATATTTTGTTAGTGCTGAAAATAAAATATTGAAAGATTGGGACTACAGCAATAGCACAATAATGTGTGTCCTGCTACCAATTTTCTGCAAAATTGTTCATCTTCTCTCTCTGCGTGATTTTTTTCTTCGCGATTACTGCATTTATAAGACATTGTTTTAGTAATAATCTATAAATACATAAGCATTTTTCTAGTGGATATAGCTAGTCATGCTGAATGACTAGTAAATCACATAATTTTCTGTGTTTCTAGACTATTGTTTGATTTTCTGCTATGATACTGGATTCTGGTTGTAGATATATCATTTTTCACTTTTCTTTTTCTTCTGAATCTATAAATTTACAAATCTTGGTAGCGGAATTACTAACAATGTCTTATCTCAAATCATAAAGCCAACAAATTCATCATGTTTTCTAAGCTTGGAAATATTTTTTTCATGACTAGTTGACTTTTAAATAAAATCAAAAGAATTCTACTTAGTAATGATTAAATGATTATACTTTGAAAATTTTAACTTATTATCTAATTTAAATTTTCTAGCATCATTAAGATCATTACCAAAACATATGTATTTGGATTAAATTGTTTTTTTTTTGATTTAGAATATTTAGTCCAAGATTGCCTTGACATATGAAAGGAACCCTCACTAACAAAAAATGTAGTTGATGGTCTATATTTATTGTATATTTTTAATATATTCATAATAGAATAATTCGAATATCTTAATTTCATTTATAATAAGTGTCATGATAGTCTATATGGAGGAAATAATTCACCACAAGAAAAATCCCAAATAGCTAGGGGCAATTCCCTAGCTAAATGGGGGGTTTCCATCGCTAAATAGGATATTACGATGGATTAACGATGGAAGCTTTTCAAATCTAAAGTGCTCGTCGCTAAAAATTAGTGAGGGAAAGTGTCCCTAGCTAAAAAGTTTTAGCGACGGAATATCCCTAGATAAAATAATAATTTTCCTAGCTAAATTAGCAAGTTAAATGTGAGTTTCCATCGCTAAACAGATATAACGATGGAACCTTTTCCAATCTAAAGTGTTTGTCGCTAAAAAGTAAGGAGGGAAAGAGTCCCTAGCTAAAAAATTTTAGCAACTGAAAATTCCCTAGCTAAAATAATTATTCCCTAGCTAAATTAGCATGGGAAAATTCCCTAGCCAAATTAGAAAGAGAAAAATCCCTAGCTATTTTGATTTCAAAACTTTTTTCAGAATTTTATTTTTTTTTCAAAAAATTTAATTAAATAATTTAATATTATTATATTAAATTGAATAAAAATGCAAACTATAAACGATAATTTATAATTAATAAAAAATAAAATCATTTAATAAATTATTCTGATATACTATTTTACATAATTAAAACAAAAACATAACAAAATGTTATTACATCTTATTCATCAATGTATCTAGCAACAGTGCATAAAGTATAATCTATCCGTGCATTGACATTGCAATCGATCCCTCAAGTCCTCTGATCACCATCTTTCTACTGTGACAAAGCTGTATGAGTAATGATGCGTCATGCCTAGTGAAAAATTCTTTCTCTTCTACAAACTTCATATGGAAAACATTGTGGTATCATATCTATACAAAAATTAAACCAGTCAATCAAATCAAAATAAATAAATAAATAATTTCTATTTTGATAAATATATAATATTGTCATATATATGTACATATATATTAATATATATATATATATACACATACATATACATTTATAAAAGTATAAATGTATATATACATATATATACATATATACTACAGTGTATATGTTTACATGGGTATATATGTATCTGTACATATATACTGGCATATATGTACAAGTATTTATATGTACATATATACTCGGTATATATACATATAGACTACATTGTATATATACATATATAAATGTAAACATATACATTGTAGTGTATATGTATACATTGGTATATGTATATGTATATATATACAGGTATATATATACAAGTATTTATATGTACATATATATGATAGTGTATATGTACATATATACGTGTACACATATACATTGTAGTATATATGTACATATATATTTTCTTGTATGTACATATACACTGTAGTGTATATGTACAAGTATGTACATATATACTTGTAAATGCTTGTACATATATACCAATGTATACATATACACGGTAGTATATATGTACATATACATTACAGTGTATATGTACATATACTACAGTGTATATATGTACATATACACATATACTAGTAAATATTTGTACATATATACTTGTATATATATGTGTGTGTGCATGTGTTTTATACAGGTATATATGTATATATACATATATACTTTTATATATGTATAAGTATTTGTATTAAAGTAGAGCATAGATATCTATTATGGAGCATGAACATCAAACAGCTAAAAATTTTGTCACAAACATAAAAAACATTAACAAATACATAATCATGGCTGCAAAAATCATATTTGTTTGTTTGAAATTTGTAACTAGATTTTATAGGATAAAAGTTCAATACATACATACATACAGTGCATAAAGTATAATAAATTCATTAAATTGATGTTTCTTTATCTTCCCCAGCTCCTTCGGTCACTAGCTTTCTACTGCGACAAAGCTGTCCTAGTCACGGTGCATCAAGTCTAGTGAAAAATCCCTTCTCTTCTATAAGCTTCGTATGAAAAATATTGTGGTGCCATATCTGTACGAAAATTAAATAGTCAATCAAATCAAAATAAATAAATAAAATAAGTTCTATTTTGATAAATATATAATACTATAGTATATATGTAAATATATACTATAGTTTATATGTACATATATACAAGTGTATACATATGCACTATATTATATATATACAAGTACACTATAGTGTATATGTACATATACTATATTGTATATATGTACATATATTGAGAATTTATATGTACATATAAATATGTACAAAAACTTCCGTGTATTTGTACATATATACTAGTATATATGTACATATACATATAGACTGGTATATATGTACATATACATATATACTGGTATATATGTACAAATATTTTTATGTACATATATACTCAATATATGAACATATACACTGTAGTGTATATGTACATTTATACTAGTGTATACATATATACTACAGTATATATGTACATATATATGTACATGTATGTACATATACATTGTAGTGTATATGTACAAGTATTTACATATATACTGGTAAATACGTGTACATATATACCAGCATATACATATTCACTGCAGTGTAAATGTACACATACTATAGTTTATATATGTACATATATTGAGTATTTATATGTACATATAATGAAGTGTATATGTACATATATACTGGTATGTGTACATATATATATATATATATACTAGTATATATGTACATATACACAAAAACTAGTAAATACTTGTACATATATACTAGTATATATGTATATGTGTACAAATACATATATACTGGTATATATGTACAAGTATTTACATAAAGTAGAGCGTAAGAACCAAATATAAAGCATGGAGATCAAACAGCTATATATTCTGTTATAAGCATAAAAAATCATATTGGTTTGTTCAAAATTACGTTGAACCTGAAAATATAAGGTACAAGAAATTAACAACTAGATTTTACACGATGAAAGTTCAATAAATACATACATTTATACATACATGGATACATACATACATACATGACATTTTTCTCTTCCCTCTACAAGTATTTACATAAAGTAGAGCATAAATATTCATAATGAAGCATGAACATCAAACAGTTAGATAGTCTATCATAAGCATTAAAAAAAAGGAACAAACACTTTAACCAGGGCTACAAAAATCATCTTTGTTTGTTCGAAATTGCGTTGAACCTAGAAACACAAGTCACAAGAAATTTGTAACTAGATTTTACAGGATGAAAGTTCAATACACACACACACACACACACACACACACACACACACACACAGATACATACTTACATGGATACATACATACATGGATACATACATACATGGATACATACATACATGGATACATACATACATGGATACATACATACACATATGACCTCCTTTTTATCTTCCCTCTACAAGTATTTACATAAAGTAGAGTGTAGACACCCATCATGGAGAATGAACATCAAACAGCTAGATATAATATCATTAGCATAAAAAAATGGAACAACACCTTAGAACCAGGGCTACAAAAATATCTTTGTTTGTTCGAAATTGGGTCGAACCTAAAAATACAAGGCACAACATATTTGCACCTGAATTTTACCGGATGAAGATTCAATACATACATACATACACACATACACACTCACACACGCACAGATACATACTTACATGGATACATACATACATGGATACATACATACATGGATACATACATACATGGATACATACATACATGGATACATACATACACATATGACCTCCTTTTTATCTTCCCTCTACAAGTATTTACATAAAGTAGAGTGTAGACACCCATCATGGAGAATGAACATCAAACAGCTAGATATAATATCATTAGCATAAAAAAATGGAACAACACCTTAGAACCAGGGCTACAAAAATATCTTTGTTTGTTCGAAATTGGGTCGAACCTAAAAATACAAGGCACAACATATTTGCACCTGAATTTTACCGGATGAAGATTCAATACATACATACATACACACATACACACTCACACACGCACACACACACACACATACATATATATATATATATATATATATATATATATATATATATATATATATATATATATATATAAGAACAAGCTAAAATAAATGATTGAATTTTAACATATGAATGTTTGAAATTGCATCATCAATAAAAAACCATACTCATAACCAGATGGAAGACATAGCCGATAAAATTATAATTTATTAGTGAGGCCTTGATTTTGGATATCACCCTAAATCAAGAGAAAAGATGGACCTACATGAACTTACCTAGAAAGAGGATATTAATGAAAGCACATCATTATCATACTCTTAAAATATTTAGGAGTACTAAATTATTAAAATATTACAATTGGATATTTGTTTTTCTTTGACCAATTATAAATTGTAAAAGAATATTAATGCTAGATGTTTGATAAATTTTCTCGGTATCCTTAAAATTAAAAAAAAAATGCTTAAATGATGAATACTTAACATCATGTTCACTCCTAAAAATAAGAACTAAAGAAAAGCATTATTCAATAATATCATTGGAGGTTGTACCTAGAATACAAGACACTTGCTTAGCACAAGATTTATGAGATATTGATATCTCAATAATATTCTTTCAAAAATCAATAAAAGCTCTGTCTAATACATCTCAAATACAAGACATATTGTCCTTTGACAAAGATACGTGTCATCACATCAAGACAATGATCTCTAATATATTCATACAAAATAAGAACTACTAAAGTAATCATGATCTACTGGACACGACTTTTAAATCTCACCAAGAAAGAGAGATAGAAATGAGCATTAAAAGACTTGATGATCTCAATCCAAAGATGTATATACTAAATGGATACATTCATAATCTATTTTAAATGAGTTTTATATCATATCAATTGATCCAGTTTAGAATAATGAGTCAGACATTCCAATTACATTATAGACAAATGCATATTAATAAGAGGGACCGAGGGAAAAGATTGATCGACAAGACTATGTTGGTAATGAATGATTTTACATAGCCTTATAATATTGATTTTTGGAACACATTATTTCATAAGATTAACATGACCACTAATAGGTTATTACTTTCTATTTATCATCACATATATAAAATATGTATTACTTAGATATAAAGAATACATTCCTTTATAATAATTTATATAAAAAATGCATATGTAGTAGTCGTTAGGATTTATTGTTCCTGAAAACAGAGAACACATATATGATATACAAAATATGAAAGGAAATTTATAGCTTCAAGCAGTCTCCCAAGAAATGATTTAATCATTTTACTCAATATTTAATATAATTTGTCATAGAAATATGTCAAAATTTTCTATTTTTTTAAGATGATCAAGATATTAGTATGTGAAACTAATTGTATATAATAATAATGATCTAATTACATGAGATAATCAGTTTGATATATCTAAACTAAAATCTACCATCCAAGTTTCAGACATTATTTGAAATATCTAAGATTTTTTTTAGTATTAAGATCAAATACTCAAAAAGTATGACAACTTTTTCGCAGAGAAAATAAATTATATATATTTTATTTGATAAGATATATCATGATGTACATTGTTGGCTTACTACTTGATCTAAATATAGTTATGTATAAAGCTTTTATAATTATACATATAGTAAGATACAATTATTTATAGTTATATGTTATTATACATTTATTATATATAGTTATAAATATTTTTATATAGTTAAACATATATTTATATATAGATATATTCATACAAATAGGTATGCATAAATATATACAAAGTTAGAAACAAATATATTGGTTTACATATATGTATACATAGTTAAAAATATAGTTATATTTAATTATATAGAGTGTTATAGTTATACAAATATTTATATATAGTTAGACACATATAATTAAACATAATATTGTATGTGTTTAAGCATAAAAAAATAAATTATTATTAGATGAAAACTTTTTTCATGTGCAATATCTCTCTTTTGTCCTGATTCTTATAGTAAAAGATAAAATAAATGAGATTACGGATTCATTTATTCATTTTTATTAATATATGAAATATGTGAAAAATTCTTCTTCTCATTTATAATTTTTCAAAAAACATATTGGAGAAGAAAGAATTGTGTCTAACATATCTTTGTGTTTGGATATACCAACAAGATAAATCTCAACATATTTAATGATAAGTATAATTATAGCTCATAAAAAACCATTTGAACGAATAAAAGAACAAAAATAAATAAATTTTATGATTGAACAAAACAGATAGATAATTAAAGAAGATTGACAAATGATGAGAAGTTTGTATGATTTCTTATAAAAGTTTTATACCACCACATTACATATTTCGGGGTCAAAATATCAAATATATTACTTTTAAAACTTATTTTCATGAAGTGAATTGCTTCAAATCATTCTTTTATAATGAAAACAAAGCAAAAATAATTTTGTGATTTATGCCCATAATAATGAGCATTACATTTTAAAAATATTGTCACAATGACAAGATGACTGTGATATTAATTGCTGTGATATTGTTGGATCCTTGTTATAAGTTAAAATAAATGAATTTTTATTAATCAAGATTTTAACATACTACCGAGATTTAAAAGATAATAAGAAATATGAAATCTTTTATAAGTTAATTTACCAATAATATTCAATAACACTATTAAAAAATACTTCTAACTATATTATTAATATTTTCAAAACTCTAAAAATAATAACAATAATATAGAACACTGATAAATTAATTTGTAACATAATGAAATTAGGGAAAACATGTAAGTAGTCTTACGACTACACTAAGATGTTGGAGTATAAATGGGACCACAACTACTAGTATGTTGTGGTTATTATTTGAATTGAAAACTCCGAAACTCAAACAAGAAATAAAAATGCAGAAATAGAAATTAGATAGATATTCATGAGCACAAACATCACATTATAATAAGAAAAAACATATAATATTGGAACCAAAGACCATGGAAAGAAACTTCATGGCAATCATTAGAACATGTAAAAATTCAACACAATTACACATCAAAACTGGCGCAACATTATCATAATTGTAGTTCATGTCAATCATTAGAACATGTCAAAATTCAACACAATTACACATCAAAACTGGTGAAACATTATCATAATCGTAGTCTTGCAATATCTTTGCTTCAATGTAAATTATGGTTTTCATATCAATCCAGCCACATATTGCAAATGAGAATTGTATATAGAGTGGTGGGAAAATATTTAAAAAATATTAATTAATGTTCAGCAAAAATATTCCATGCAATTTTAAGATTGCCAGAACGTCACAAGAATATTTACAGGAAGAATTATTAGTGATGGACCTCTTTTGTGAGAATTAGGTTTTAGATTAATAATGATTTCGCCATGTTTCTTAAGTGGAGACAAAACAAGCAACATGCCTACATTACTAATGAAGTTCCAGTTGGCTACATAATGTACTCATGGATTGATCTTGATTCACGAATTTACTCAATGACATCGAACACGGTAGTGAATTTTTTTCACAGAGCTGATTATTTGTTTATGAATAAAAAAATATGGAAGAATGGCCAACCTGATGACTTTATTGGATCTCTTCCATGAGGCCACTTTTTGCCAAGGAAGATGAATCATTAAAGACTAATGGGTTTTATGGTTTTACAGCAGCAAGGATCCCTCCACACTAGAGTCAAGAGAGAGAGAATGGCCAATAGAGAGACTTAGAGTTTATTAAGTTTATTAAGTTTATTAAGTTAAAGACTAGTTACAATCTCTAACTATTAAGTTTATTAAGTTTTATTAGGTTTTAAAATTCCATTAATGTTTTGATTTTAAATTATCAAAACATTTAATATACAATATATATATATTAATATATTATATTTTATCATACAATGAATAATTTAATCTTTTTATTAGTAGAAATTTTAATGTATGTTCATTTATTTTTTAAAATATCTTTAAAAATTTTAATAAATATAGAATTAATTATTTAATGTTATTGTAGTCTTTATTGAAAGTTATTGTAGTCTTTATTAATAATTATTGTAGTCTTTATTAATTAGTTATTGTTGCATTTATTAATATTAATGTATATAAATATATATATATATATTAATTATTTATCTATAATAACAGATTTTTATAAATATACGAGGAGAATGTGTCTTACAAGGATCGCTGATCTATAGACAATGGCATACGTACCTTTAATATATAAAATTAAATAAAATATTAAAAAAATTAAATCATTAAAGATTAGTGATGAAAATTATCCCTAGCCTAAATAGTTAGGGAAAACCCCTTAACTAAATGGATATATTTTGTGAAAATTAAAATTTAAAGAATAATCGCTTGAAATAAAATATAAAATAGTAAATAAAATTCAATTAATTAGTTAGCGATTGATGTTGTCTTGATCTAATTAGCTAGAGAAAATTCATCACTAAATTCTCTACTTCTATTTACATGAAATTTATGAACATATTAGTGATGAATTATGTCTGGATCTAATTACCTAGGAAAAATATGTTGCTAAATCCATTGCTAAATCTATCACTAAAATTTTGGCTTTTCTTGAGTGGAATTTACGAACATATTAGCAATGAATGTTGTATGGATCTAATTAGCTAGAGAAAATCCATCACTAAATCCATCATTAAATTAATAACTTTTCATTGTACATAAATTTACGAAAAAAATAGCGATGGAAATTTCAATCGACCAATTACGTCGCTAATCCATCACAAATTTTTATTTCAATATAAAATCAAAAATCTCTTGCTATTCCCAACCTAATCCCTTGCAATTTAGCTAAGGATTGATCCCTAGCTAAATTTTCCTAGCTAAATTTTCCTAGCTAAATTTTACTAGCTAAATCTTCCTTGCTAAATTGATATTTTATTGTAGTGTTTGACATGAGTGATACTTTACTATAGCATTTATTAAATATTGAAACATTGAAATAATAATATTCCAAGTTTAGTATTGATATATAAGATTTATACAATCTACTCATCATACATGCATTCATTGGAATAGTAAAACAAGATGGTTGTTGCATATATATCTTATTCTTAAGATTATCATAGAGAAATGTGTTTCTCATGTCTAATTGATATACATATTATTTGTGAGAAATTATAATAGATTGCAAAAATCTTATAATAACCATTTTGGAATTGTATTTTCATATTTGAGAATTCAAAAAATTGTGTCCATATGAATATATTTGAGAGAATCTAAAGTTAATTAACTGTATGAATGATATAAGCTATATTTATTTTTGTTACATGAAGCTATTTAAAAAATTTCTTATGATTCTCCAATTTCTTAAAAAATCAATTATGATATATTTGTCTAAAATATTTAGATTGTGATTATCAAGTCTTTTAATCTTTTGGAATACTCATACCTATTGTTTTGTATGACTATTATGATGATATCTTGGTATGTATTTATATATTGTATCTCATGATAAAAATTGTTGCACTATTTTTTTTTTGTTTTTTTAAATGTTGAAATGATGTTTTCTTAATAATGTTAAATGTATAATAGCAATTTTGATGAATATTACATAAAAACATAAATAATATTGAATATGTGAGTAGTTTTTTAAAATAAAAATTGTCTACATAAAAAGTAATTATTTTAATTCGGGCGAACAAAAATCTCTTTTCTGAAAGAATAAAATGAGGTTGCAAAAACCTTCTTGAAATTGATTCAATATCACTGGCAAAAACACTTATTTACACTTGTAGAATGTGTGCCCCACTCGAACACTTTGCACAACTCTTACATTGCCTTTATTGATGCTCTGGCATCATGTAAGATTAATGTCAAAACTTATAGGAACCCAATAGGGCTTTGCGTGCATTGGGGAGAAAAAAAGAAAGCGAAGAGAGTGGAGAGAAAAATAAAACAAAAAATGATAATTTTATCGTAGTAAGGAACTCATTTTACTTGAAATTGATTGCTCATACTTCATTCATCATTAGTGTTGCATTATATAGACTTGTTTTTCTATTCTCTTATTGCTCATATAGGTTGTATATGTTGCTTGCTACTTTGAATGTAAGAAACATAATTTGAATTAATATGTCCGTTGTTATTTTTAAATTTTTTTGTGGCTCATTTGTTCTTGTTCACCCTTTATTAATAGGTGGTTAACTGTTAATATATCAGTATCAAATTACTGATGCCCATTCTATATGTGCCATGCCCACTCTTCTCATTCGAAGTGATGCTACATTTCCTGCTGGTAAGCCAAATATTTGTGATTTCATTTAACTAGTAAAAGCATAATATTTTAAAGTAGCAGTTAGTGGTGAGGATGACCTTGTCTTTTTTCAATGTCACATCTTAAAAGGAATAATAATTGTAGAATGTTGATTTATTTTCATCCCATTGCAAATGTGATGTGTAAAAATTTATAGAATGTTCATAAATTAAATATTTATTTTTTAAAAAAATTATTTTTGTTCCCATTAATTGTATTTTACTAAAGATTTATTTTTTATTAATTAGTCTCGCTTCCATGGTCATTATATAACCATGGAATATTGAACCAAGGTGGGAGACAAAAAGGCTGAAATAATTTGATTAATTGCTTTTGATCCTTTTGAAATAATGATTGTCTGCCACATCATTTCATAACTACCTAGATGGTACATGCGCCATGGCACACTGCGCAGCAATGCCAATGATGATGTGTGATGCACATGTGCTGGCATGTGGCTTAGTGTTAGTGGTAGCATGGTCCAGTGGGCAGTGATGCCATGAGATGTGGTGTCGTGGACACGCAGCCATTGTGCATAACTATTTTGAAGTGCACAGTGTGTGTATGGTGCAGTGAACATGGATGTGTGGTTGATGTACTGGACGTGCACCATGTGTATGTTTGATACAGCCATGGTGTAGTGCGTGCAACATGTGGGTTGTGTTCACTGGGTTCTTTTTTTATATGTATCAAAGAGAGTGATTTTCCATGTAGAATCAAGCGAGTAAAAACACTATAGTTGTTATGAAAGTGGCCACTACTTTGGTGGTTCCATCACTATTATACTACTATAATAAATAATTAAAGTTAACTGTGTAATGAAAAATATTATATTTAATTTATTTTTATCTAGCTTAGTTTTTTTTATTTTCTATTTTATCACAGGAACTCGTGGAGCAGCGTATGACAGTTGCTTCTCAAATAGTTGAGGGTTATATGGATCTTTAAATAACTTTTTTGAAGGAAGAAATGTAGGAAATGAAAGAAGTGAATGATGACATGAATGAAATAAAAAAAGCAATGCAATAGTAGATGACCTATAAGGAATCACATTTAGAATTTTTGATGAGATAGATAGCACACCGAGTTCTAGTAGAGTACCGATGTAAGAGAGCCTAGCACAAATGTACAACCTAATAATGAATATGATGATTTAGTTTTAAAAGATTATATACCTATGTATTGTTTTTGTTTTAACCATTTAACTTTTGTATCATAATTATTTCTAAATTATTTTTGCTTTTTGTTAATTATAAAAAATGGTTTATAGTATATGTTTTTTTTTAAAATTTAAAATAAAATTTTAAAAAATGAAATTAATTTTTTTGTAAAAAAATAAAATTAAGAAATAAGACTGGAATGAAAATAGCAATGTATTTTTACCTCGCTAATTTAGCTAGGGAATTTTCAGTATATATTAAGTAGAAAAATATTAATTACTACTCTTAATTATGATCAAAATTAGCAAGGGAAAAATATAATTAGCTAGGGAATTTTTGTCGTTGAAAGATTTGCTAGAAACTTTTTTTTTCTCATTAATATTATGTGATGAGCACTTTTAATTTGGTAATTATTTCGATCGATAATCTGTCGTTATTCTAATTTAGAGATGGAATAAGCCCTAATAGTTAAAGAAATTTTCCCTAGCTATATCAGATTTTTTTGTAGTGAGATTGATAGATAGATTAATAGATAAATTGATAGATAGATTGATATATAGATTTGATAGAAAGATAGATAGATAGCGTGATAAAAAGATATATAGATAGAGATATAAATAGATATATAGATAGATAAATAGACAGCGAGATAGATAATTAGATAGATAGACTATTGATAAAGAGATAGTTAGATAGATAGAAATATAGATAGATATATTGATAGACAAATTAATAGAGAGATAGTTATAAAGATAGATAGATAAATAGGCAAATAGATATAAAGATAGATAGTAAGAATTGAAAGAAAGAAAGAAAGATAAATAGATAGATAGATAAACAGATAAATAGATAAATAGATAAATAGATAAATAGATAAATAGATAAATAGATAAATAGATAAACAGATAAACAGATAAATAGATAAATAGATAAATAGATAAATAGATAAACAGATAGATAGATAGATAGTTAGACAAATACATATATATATATATATATATATCAATAGATAGACAGAAAGATTGATATACAAATTTATAGATAGATTTACACACATATTGATAAACAAATTAATAGATAGATTGATTATAGATTGATAGACAGATTGATACACAGATAGATATATAGATAGATAATAGATAGATTGATAGATAAATAGATAGATAGATAAATAGGCAAGTAAATAGATAGACAAACAGATAGATGATTGGATAGATAGATAGATAAATAGATAGACATGTTGATAGACGTATAGAAGACAGACAGACAGATAGATAGATAAAAAGATAGATAAATTGAAAGAAAGACAAAAAGATAAATAGACAGATGGACAGATAGACAGATAGATAGATAGACATTTAGATAGACATGTAGATAGGAAAATATATAGATAGATAGAAAAATAAATAGATCGATAAATAGATAGATAGACAGATAAATAGATACATAGTTTGTTATATTGACAAATAGATAGATAGACAAATATTTAGACAGATAGATAGAAAAATATATACACAAATTGATTGAAAAATAGATATAAAGATAGATAGATAGAAATATATAAAGATAGATCAAGAAAAAAATTGATAGATAAATTGATATATAGAAAAAAAGATAGTCAGCATAGTTAGTTAGAAAGAGATATAGATAAATAGATAGATAGAGAGATATACAGATAAATAGACATATAAATAGACAGATAAATAGATTAATAGATAGATAGATAGACAAATACATTGACAGAAAGATTCACAGAAAAATAGATAGATAGATAGATAGACAAATAGATAGATAGACAGATAGACAGACAAATAGACAAATAGATAAATAGACAGATAAATATAGAAAGATAGAAAGATAGATGATAGACAGACATATATATAGATATATAGATAGATAGATAGATAAACACATAGAGAGACAGACATATTGACAAATAAATAGAGAGATAGACATATAGAGAATTAGATTGACACACATATAAACATACAAATATATAGATAGATAGACAAATAGATCGACAAACATATAGAAAGATAGATAGACATATACATAGACAACAAATAGACATACAGATAGAAATATATAGATATGCAAACATATAGACAGATAGATAGACAGATAGATATAGATAGATCGACAGACAGATAAATAGAGAGACAAATATATAGATAAATATATAGATAAATATATAGATAAATAGATAGATTGATTGACAGATAGATAGATTGTTAGACAAATTGATAAGTAGATTGATAGATAGAATGATAGACATATTGATAGATAGATTTAGAGATATACCGATAAAAAGTCTGATAGAAAGATTGATAGATATATTAATAGAAAGATAAACAACTAGATAGATAGATAAATAAATATACAATGAATAAATAGAAAGATTGAGAAATAGATAAAAATATTTTTAGATTGATTGGTAGAGTGATTAAAAGATAGATTGATTGACATATTGATAAACACATAGATGGAAAAATTGTTAGAAAGAAAGATAGATAGATATTTCATAGATATTTATATAGAATAAAGATAGATAGATATTTAGAGAGATAGATAGACACATATATAAATAGATCGATAACACATAGATAGATAGAGATTGAAGGATAGATAGAAAGATAGAAAGATGGATTGATAGAAAGATAAATAGATGGATAGAAAGATAGACAGATAGATGGATAGATATATTGATAGATAGAAAGATAGAAAGACTAATAGATAGACAAATAAATAGATAGATATATATTTATATTGTAAGATTGATAGACAGATATATAAACATATTGATAATTAGATAGATAGATAGATTGATATATAGATTGATTGAAAGATTAATAGTCATATTTAAAAATAGTTTGATAGATAGAAAGATAGATAGATTGATTGACAGATAGATACACATATAGATAAATATATAGATGGATAGTTAGTTAGATAAATAGATAGATAGATAGACAAATATAGAGATAGGTAGATAGATAGATAATAATAGATAGGTAGATAGATATATAGATAGATATACAAATAGATAGATAATAGATAGACATGTAGATTGATAGAAATAAAGATATATAGATAATAGATAGATTGATAGACAAGTAGATTGATTGCTAGACAATAAATAGAAATATAGATATATAGATAGATAGACAGATAGATATATAGAAAAATTGATTGATAGATAGATAGAAAGAAAGATAGATATAGGACATACAGATAAATAGATAGATAAACAGAAAGATTGACATTTAGAAAGGCAAAGAGATAGTATATTGATTGTTGATAGTTATATAGATAGACAGACAGATAGAAAGATAGATAGATATATATATACACATAATAATAGACAAATATAAAGATAGATAGATAGTTTGATAGAGAAATATATAGACATATCAATAGATAGATTGATAGATAGATAAATTGATAAATATATATAGACAGATAGACTAATAGATATATAGACATATTGATAGGAAAGTAGATAAAAAGATAGATAGACTAATAGATAGATAGACATATAGATAGAAAAATAGACAGAATATAGATAGATAGTTAGTTAGATAGACAAATAGATAGAGAGATAGATAAAGAGATAGATAATCAGGTTTATAGAGAAATGATAGATAGACAGATAGATAGACACATATTGATATATAGTTAGATAGATACAAAGAAAGACATATAGATAGACAAATAGATAGAAATATAAATAGACAAATATAAAGACAGATAGATATATAGATAGATAGACAAATAAATAGACAGATAGATAGTGTGATAGGCCAATATGTAGATAGATATATAGATTGATGGATAAATAGAATGATATACATATATATAGAATAACATATAAATAGATTTATAGATAGATAGAAAGGTAAACAAATAGATATACAAATAGATAGAAAGTAAGATAGATAGATAGATAGAAAAATAGATAAACATATACATAGACAGATAGATAGACAAATAGATAGACAAATAGATTGATTGATTGATTGATATACTTTTATAGATAGATAGATAGATAGACAGACAGATAGACAAATAGATACAATGATAGGTAGATAAACAGATAGATTGACTGAAAAATATTTAGATATATAGATATATAAATAGAGAGATAAATAGATAGATAAATAGATAGAAAGAAAGACATATAGATAGTAAAAGAGATAGACAAATAGATACAAAGATAGATAGTTAAATAGCTAGATAGTTAGATAGGAAAATAGATTGATAATTAGATATATAGACAAATAGACACACGTATAGACAAACCGATAGTTAGTATGTCGGTCATTCAGAAAGATAGTAAAGCAGGAAGTCAAATAGATAGACAAATAGATATACATATAGATAAACAAATAGATTGACATATAGATCAAAAGAAAGAAACATAGATAGATAGACAAATTGGAAGACAAAAATATAGATAGATAGATATCTAGATTGATTAATAGATAGATACTAAGATGGACAAAATGATAGATATATATTTAGATAGATAGATAGATAGACATAGAGAGAGATAGATATTTAGACAGACAGACAAATAGATAAATAGATATAGATATAAAGAGATATAGATATAACATTGATAGATTGATAGTTAGATATACAAATAGATAGATATAAAGATAGATAGACAAATAGAGATATATATATATATAAACAAATAGATAAATAGAAGACTAGTAGAGAGAGAGATACAGATAGATAGGTAGATAGATAGATTGATAGATTGATGATTGAAAATAGATAGATGGATATATAGACATATAGATAGAAGGATAGATAGACAGAAAGGTATGCAAATATATATTGACACATTAATAGATAGGTATATAGACAAATATATAGAATGATAGTTAGACAAATAGATAGACAGATAGATAGACATATTGATATATATATATAGATAGATAGACAGAAAAATATATTTATATATATATATAAACATATAGGAAGACATATAAATAGATTAATAGATAAAAAGATAGATAGATAGTTAGATAGATAGAAAGATAGATAGATAGATAGATTATTAGATTGAAATATAGATAGATAAATAGATAAATAGATAGATAGATCAATAGACAGATAGATTGATAGATAGACACATAAGTAGATAGAAAGAGAGAGAGAGATATATATATATATATATAGATAGATAGATAGATAGATAGATAAAAAGTTAGTTAGAATGATAGTTAGAAAGATAAATAGATTGAATGATAGATAGACACATAGATTAATTGATAGATAGATATATAGATAGACAGATAGATAGATAGAGAGATAAAAAATTAATAGACAAACACATAGAAAGGCAGATAGTTAGATATTTAAATAAATTGAAAGACAAATAGATTAACACTCAGATAGAATGATGCATTGATAGACAGAGATATATATATATATATATCGACAGATAGATATATAGATAGACAGACTATTAAATTGATCTATAAATAG
>JAREIK010007226.1:0-20849 GCA_029783825.1 Sapria himalayana | reverse complement strand
CGAGTGCCTTAGAAATAGGCTATTACGAAAACAGAAAGAAGGAGAAAGATGACTTTCCTTAATCATGCAAAGGCAAACCGTCAGATTCAAGATAAGTTGTGATCTCAACAGCGGAAAGCAGAATTCTATGTTTGGAAAAGCCCCTTACTCCACTGAATCAACTTTCTCTGGCATGCTGCAATCTCTGAACTAGTTGGTGACTGAAAGTGAGCTGGCTGCTGCCAACTATCTTCTAACCTTTGCCAATCTTCATCATCTACCCACATACTCTCCATTTACTGTAATCTCCTCGAACGTGCCATTTCTCTACAGAGATCTTTACTTTTTTATCTCGGAACTGGTGAAGAGTTGCTATTATTCTTTGACCATTGAGTGAAAGCATTACTCCTAGTTTTTAGCTTTTCTTCAGGACATTTCGCACGAGCTGAAGTACCCGATTTTACATACTAGAATAAGCTAGAGGTAAGCTGCTTTAACTCTTATTTTATCTCATAGATTTATTCATTCTTCCTTTTCTTTGAGTGGGTGTGCTAGAGAAGGCTTGTGAAGTAGGATCTCTGTCTTCTCGTCTTCTCATTCTCATCATCGAAATGGATCTTCTATTTGTAGAATAGGTGACTGGAGGATGAGGTTCATCAGAGGATAGAGATTGTTTTCCTTCCCAGGAACTGAGTCCTACCATTCCTTGATTCAGCTACGAATGCTTCTATATCCTAATCCTATATATTTTTATCATATGCTTCCTTTTATGGTTCAGCTTCGGGAAAAAAGAATAGTTGTTGGGTCGGGAACTATTAGTTTGGAAGAAACAGGGCGGTTTGGCTGATACTTCAGATTTGGCTTCTAACGATGTGAATGGATTCAGATGGGCTAATGCCTATGGGAAGGAATGCAGATAGAGATGCTAAATGCTAAGGCGATTTGGATGGGGGGAGCGAGAGGAAGTGCGCGCTAGCGCCCTATAATATAAGATAAGAAGCGGCTTCGAAAGTGGCCTTCGTTGCTGGGAAGATCCATTCCTAGTCATCCGCGGGCAAAGAGGAAGCGAAAGCGAAGGAAGCTCAATCTCAGTCTCAGGCAGTGAATTAACAAGATATCTTTTACGGCCGGCCAAGTTGCTTACAAAGAAAATTGCTCACTTGTTGTATAGGAAAGGCTCCTACAAGGAGAAATTCAATTTAGTAAAGTACTATAAGAGAAGGCAGTTCTGGATAAAGTTGATCTATCAGTCTAAGTAGCTCACCCGAGTCTCAGGTTGCTTCTTTCCCGCTTTCAAGCAGTCTAGGAGCGCAGCGAAGGAGAAGTAGGCAATGTAATTGTACCCACATCACTCAGGTTTGAGCCTGAAAAAGGTAAGGTAAGCGTATGAAACTATCTTATCGAAGTGAAGGAGAAAAAAGTATCAATCAAATAAGGATCAACCCGCAATCCATAGAAAAGTTCAGGAGAAACAGGGATAGCCCGTACTCATAAGTTAGCTATGCTCCCTCTAAGGAAGATCATACAGAGGAATGAGAGAGGAAGGTGGGGGAAGGTACTCTCGTTCCATGCTTTAGTTAAGGTAATTTATTACTTCGGTTCGGACCCTTGTTGCTCTCTTCCCCACGGTGCGGTAAGGGAGGACCCATCCGTCTCAGGCGATGGCGAAGGTTGCTTTTAGCCCGTTTGTTCAATTCCACTTGAAAATGAGTGAAAGTTCTTGCTCGAGTTCTGGAGTGAGGCAGTTTTCTTAACTGAGTGAGGAGTGAAGGAAGGCTAAGCCGCTGGTTCTGATCCCGGTGTGACTAACTAAAAAGGTGTTCCAAATCTTACCGCTTGAAAATGAATCGAGATAGACTGACCCGCAAGAACAAGAAAGATCAATATCGAAGTGAAGGATGAAATAGGTAGCGTAGCTCGCAGAAGAAGAATAAAGTCTGTTTCTTGATTTGACTTCTTTCCGCTGAAGGAAAGCGAATCTTCTCTTTTCGAGGCACTTTGTTGAAAATTATTGTTGATTCAATTGAAAAGCGGGCACTCCCCTCTTTCTTAGGCAGAATCCCCCTTTCAAGCTCCTGGGCAACGAAGCTAAGCAAGGTGCGAAGCGAAGATGGATGAGAGCGGGCCCACGAAGCTTCTAGTTGAGTTCCGTCGAAGCTGAAAACTACTGGCAGGATAGATTTCTCACTTGTTTGAGGTAAGATCCGTTTACTAGAGATGGGCGGGTTCCGTAGCGTAGTGGAAAGATTCATATTCTATTTGATCGAGAAGTACTTCATCAAAGGCAGTGAAGGAAGACGAAGAAAGAGAAAGTTTAGAACGAGGTCTAGGTAGCTTGTTAGCAGAGCAGGCTCAGTAGCATGAAAGCGAAACTCACCTTGATTACTGTACTTGTAGTTGAGTATCGGTACTAGAGGTCACATCCATGTGAAAAGGAAAGATGAAGCTCCGTCGAAGGCGGAATTAGATCTTCCGGTTCAGGTACTGTACTCGAGTTCAAATCAATGTTCCTAAGCTAAGTCAAGATTAAGCGACGGAGAACAGGATTTCTTTTATCACGAGTTATGGGTTCAGCTACGATAGCACGAGAAAGAGGTTCAGCTATAGATTATCTTCCTTCAAACGGGCAGTGAGCCAGATAGATAGATAGATAGATAGAATGAGTCAGTGTGAAAGTGTTGTTAGTAGTCCCCGGTGCCAGGGGAAGGAGGTAAGGAAGGTTAGAAGAATTATTCAAAGACAGGTAAGGCAGTTCAGGAGAAGGTTAGAAGAATTCTCAGAAGAAAGAACATAGATAGATGACGTGGGCAAAGCAAGCCCCAGTGAGCTACACTACCTCGACTACTAATAGAGGAAGCTCAGGGGAAGTAGGGTTAGTGAATCAACAATTACATATTATAGAGAGTAGGCAGTCGGTTTCGAAGAAAGTCTCGTCAACCATTCCCTCCTCTCTCAAGTCAAGCTAGGTCAATGAAATGTGAAAAGGAGGAGATCCAAGTCCGGAATGAGAGAAGAGATAGATCAAGTAGTCCAGTCGGGAAGGTCCGAACCTTCACTTTCACCGGAACCCGAGATGTTTAGTGGGGAACAACCAACATGCGAATGCGAGGGCTTGCGATCAATCGAACGAATGCGCTTTCTTTGGGATCAATCTAGTGAGCTCGGAAAGCGACGAAGCCCGAGGTAAGACCTCTATCTAGTAAATAGCTAACTTATGGAATTGTTCTAGCGGATTGGTAGAAGGAAGGGCAATAAAGATCGGAAGCAACTTCTTCGAAAAGCTATAACGATTCTATTGATAGTTGAAGGCAGAATCCCCGCTTGAAGCAGCACAGCAGAGGGAGAAAGGTTAGCAGCAGAAGGCCAGTTGTAAACTGGCTGAAAGCAGAAGGGGCGTAGCGATACGTTGTTCATACGAGAGTTGCTCCCCAGTCCAGTCAAGTAAGGCAGTCAAGGTAATGTAATGGGCTCTATTTATAGTAAGGATAGCGTAGCTAGTTCTCTTTCTAGGAAGCTCAGCAACTAGTTTATCTGGTCCTCGAATCACTAAGGCGGTAGCTCACGAAGAAGAAGGTAGCTTGCTTGTTATTAGTCGAAGGAAGTGAAGGAGAAGGGAGTGAGAAGCTCAGTAGAGGGCTTCTATCTATGGAAGAAGTTGACTCTCTCGGCCGGTTCAACTCCTCTCTCTTCTCTGTGAATATCCATCTCAAGGTCTTCCTTCTTGGTTAGTGGTCCTCGCTCCGATTAGTTCATCTCGCACTTCCAGATGAGACGGAAATTCCTTCCGAGCTATGATATGAAAAGGCCTGGTTCAAGAAAGATTCACTCAAAGCAAGAGAGGACCCTTAGGCATCACCCGAATCAGCGGGGCTCGTCAGGTCAAGAGTGGGAAGGGCGAGTCAGGTCAAGAAAGAGTCTATCTCACTCCGCGGGACTAGTTAAAGCAGAATCCGCTTGGCACTATACTCTATTATTATATTTGCGAGGACGGGACTCTTGTATTGATGAGTTCCTCTTTCCCGCTTTCAAGCTTCAGTGTTCAAGTAGTTGAATAGGAATAAGATAAATAGATATAGTAGGACTGGCTTGATAAATAGAGTGTTATAGATGGCAAGGATGTTCTAGTTGCTTCTTCCATTGAGCAAGTTGACTATTGCTTTCTTTTTCTTTCTCGTGGAAGTCCTTCTATCGTATGCTGAATGAGTTGCATCATTCAATATGTAAATAGATTGTAAGTCGTGCTAATTCTTTTCCATGGGAGGGGGGAAGGGCAGCTAAAGTAAGCTATTCAGAAAGCTGGGTGACCTATTCGCTATTCCTCTGTGCATTCAGTTTATAGTTCATAGATAGGGCTCCTGAGCTCCTTTGGAGGTCTGCCTATCCGGGAGATCCTCAAGAAAACTGGAAATGAGCCCGCATCCCCACTCTCCTTTCCCACCCATCGCTGGGGGCCTCATCTTCTCGAAAAGAAACAGAGGACTTCCGATTTATAATCCAACTTCCTCCCACGGAGCGGTACCTAAAACTCAATGACCCTTAGCCCGTCCACTTACCCTTTCTTCGCGTCATGATCAGCCGCCATTAATTGACCAAAGCCCCCTCCGGCTAAAACTAAATAAAAAAGAATGTTGCGCCGATACCTGATGATCTATTCCTCTTTTCTAGACCACCGCGGTGCAAGTTGAAAAAAGAAGGCTTGAATACCACCACTTTTAAATAATCCAAGGAACATGACAGATATAGGAACAACTGAAGGTACTAAAAAACAAGAACAACCAGGAGCGTCGACGGAAAAAACATCCCAACTACGAACCCCCACTGATGAAAGGTAAACTCCCGCGGCTACGGAAGTCAAAGAAAGAGCTAAAACGACCACAGACTGCTGCGTTATGAGGCGGCTGACTTTCAATGCAAGAATATTTTATTGAAGTAAGTAAGCTAATAATAAAAGTGCTTTCATAGTATACTGTTAGCAAGAAGACTGGGGCCCCTTCCCTGCAGTAAAGGTAATTGAATTCCCTACTAGCTCAGTCAAGAGAAAACCGGAGTTCGGGCCTCTCGGCTCTTCGGTCTAAAAGAAAGGGCACGGCTCGGGACTGACTTGTCTCCTATATCTTGTAGGATTATTAGGTCGGCTAGGCATAGTGTTGCTTGGGCTGCTGTCTTTAAGCATTTGGGTTTTAAGGATTTAGGGCGTCTGGTTGTTCTTGTTTCTTTAGTACCTTCTCTCGAGATGCTCTTGCCTTCTCTCCTAGTGTTTCTAGGCACTGGTTCAGGCATGCCTTAGTTATGTATGCTCCTGGTGGTCCCCATCCTTTACCTTTCTCGTTGTGGTTGGCATTTCCCACTTTCGTCGGTGTGAATGGTGAAGATCTGCTTGTCGTCCGGATTGGCGCTATATTGAGCGTTCGCTCGACATTTATAGAGTCTCGCTCCGGGGGAAGCATAGGTTCTTTAGATTAAAAGAATAAATGCAGCATGCGTAGAAAAGTCCTTGACTATACAGGGCGCTCCTGCGCACCCAGCCAGCGGAAAAGGCTAGCGCGCCCGGAAGGGACGACGCTGGATCGCGAGTCAGTCTCAGAAAAAGCTATCGCTAGTTCCCTAGACTTGTAATAGGCTTTATCCGTTGGTAGGCATTCTTATAGCAAGCATTGGCTTGGCGCGATCCTTTTTTATTCTTGTTTAGGCGTAGGCGCTACCCTTTCTTTCTACCATTTATTGGCTTAAGCGTGGGTATCGTGGGATTCCCAGCCAGAAGCATTAATTGGAGGCCGGGCAGAAGCGAAGGAAGGACTGGAAAGCAAAGCCTACTTTCGAAAGAATATATTATAAAATGAGCAACGTACGATAAGCAAGGGTCCTCGGTCAGAAAGAATACTCGTTGAATGGGAGTGGTACAGACTTATACCGATCTATCATCCCCATTCCTTCAGCTTTCTCTCATCAATAAATAGGTAGCCCTTTACTAACTGTGGATTCATTCCGTTAAGCAATTTCCTCACTCGTCAAAGGCAGTTTGCGGTCATAGCCACCAAAGCCCAAGCCCGAAGAAGGGCAGCTTACTCAATAGGGCGTAAAAAGACTTTGAGCTTCTTTCTGATCACACGATCTTCTTTTACATTACAAGTTAGGGATGAGTTCCTTTACCAGGTGACCCCCTCGAAGAAACGACGAACTATATCTCTAGTAGGATCAGATCAATAAAGCACCGGCATTCTCAAGATTAGTAAACCGATGCAGAAAAGACTGAACCAAAGGCACTTCTTCCCCCGACCTTTCGATAGTCAACCAAATAGGGAAGCTTCGGTAATAAGGCAAGCCCGTCTAGTAGCCTGTCCTGTCAGTGAGTGGGCCTATGCGAGTGAGAGGCGGTCTGATGTCTGAGAGTCTTAAGTCCGAGAGACGTTACCGGACCGGTTTAGGAAGGAGAAGTAACTGAGGAAGCCGTCACCACAAGAGCCAGCAGCCATTCAAACGTATGCGCTAACAGCAAGTGGATTCCCGTCTGTTGCAAGGAGATTCCCATCTGTTAATGAGCTTTCTCAATTGGAAATTTAGTCTAGTAAGAAAGCATTCCTCCTCCGACTCCGATTGACGAGAAAGAGTCCTATGACATGAGAAAGTGAAGTAAGTAGTTCCGCTAAGTAGATGCCCAGCCCGAGGTGAGAGCCCGGCCAGGCATGAGAAAAGCCTGATCCTTTATAATGGAATAAGAACATGGGGAAGCCAGCACGCGGTACACAGCATACAGGAGGACGAAATCAATACAAGTCCTAAATTGCAGCATTTTCATCGATGCCTAGGGTAGGGCAAGGGCAGGAGGTGTCCTAATTTCTTTCGCTAGCTACTTGCTTTGCGACCTTTGCTACCTTTAAAAGAACCGGGACGAATATGAACCCTTTCGCTCCTTCTTGTCGATCTTCCCGATCTCTGGGCCAAACCAAGCAAATCTCAAGTGTAAATCGTAGCTTCTTCGAATGTCTCTATTTACGTCATTTCGCTCTCCTGAGCTTGAAATAGAGAGGCTGGGCTAGGTGTCAAAGGGCTCCACCTGGCGTAATATAACAAGTGGAAAAATGACATCCGCCTTGAATCCGAAGGGCTGCCCAGACACCGAATTCCACCGGGGGAACCTTAGGAGACTTCTCTTTGGAAACGGGAAGGAAGACGTAAGTAACCGTCTAGCTCGAACTGGCAACTCGAGTTCACCAATGCCACAACGAATGCGCAATCACCCGACGTTAAGGCACCGATTTAATCTGGTTCAGCGTACGTCCTCGGCGCCGTAGGTGGCCAATCTAACTTGGAATTGTTTCCCAGTCCGTTCCGCTTCTTCCGAAAGAAGACCTAAGCTAAGGGAGGAGAGATTCTTTCACAGAAGAAAGAACCGAACCGTATGAACAAACCCTAGAGCTGGCATTGAATGGTACACCCCCTTATCCACCACTTCCTCACCATTAGTCCGCCTACGATCAGAAAGGAGGAAGGCTGGAACCGGCCCGACGATAGTCAATCAATCCGTGCAAACAGGTAGGCACCAAGAAACTGGTACATTTTTTTGTTTAAAGTGTGCTACCTAGCAACCTATACCCCTCCCCAATATTGACTAAGACCGCTACGGCTTGGATGTACCCCCCTTATTCCATTCACATAGAGATCTCTTATCGCATCTAAAGAATGATGGGTAAGTTCTCGGTATCTCCAATGACTTCATCGCAAAAGGCCGGTAGGGTCCAATTATGTGAGAGCGGATAATCGTTAAGGTTAAGACGTCATTCATTCGCGCATAGAGAGAGGCAACTCCTAGCGGAATTTAAAGTATTCTGACACCTCATATGAATTTCGGGGTCTTGCCCCCTATGAGTCGATACTTGGCTAAATCCGACAAAGAATCGTTAATATTAGATTCATTATTGTAAGTTAGATTGTTGGTGATTCTTCCTCTAAAGAAAAGAACAGAATTGCTTTTCTTAAATAAAGAAATGGGAATTTTGGTACTTATATTTCATATAATTTCATATAAGTTGGTTGACATGTGGGAAATCCTCTGCTTGCTTGGCCTACGATATCTAACTCAGGCTAAATAAAAGTAAGCCCCTCAGCCTCACTGCTCCGCCTTCCCCTTATCACGGAAGCACAAAGGTAATGTACCATGACAAGGGCCGGCGATCTCAAACTACATCTCTAGCAATAAAGAAGAAGGAAGGGCCTTAACTTCACCTTTTATCCTTCTCGTAAGTAAGGTATGATCTTCTGGTTTTTAAATTAAAAAAGATATAGTATAGCCCGAATCTTGACATGGTGAAGATTACTTCTTTGACTATCCATGGTTGGCGTCCACGTAGCTCATTCCGTTTAAGACAATTACTTTAAAGCTGATGAGAAGAGGGGACCTGCGGTACTGTGGATTTCCATGTTTATCTTTAACGATTCTGATACAAGGATCTGATTTGGGATAACGTGGAGATTGCTTTAATGCGTATATATTCTAATAGTCTAAGAGGAAAGGATCCGTCCTTGAATTCTAATATAATGCAGTAAATATAACTGGGGAACCACAGTGGCCACGACTTAGCATGCAAGGCTAAAAGATATTATAGGAAACATCATAAAGACGTACGAATGTACCTAAGTCTCGGCTCGACCCAAGATAGGACCGATATTCAATTTACTATTTACAAGCAAAATTGTCTTAACTTCCTGCATGGACATAGCAAAAGAGAGTAAGTCCAGCTTTGAATTCTAGCCAACATTTTGAGTCAGTGGTGCTACAAGTCACTCACTTGCTTGAGATCAAGGGAACACCAAGTCCCCGGGGGGCTTGCCAAGTTTGAAACCTCGGATTTGCTGGAGAGAAAGATAGCTGCTGCCTCTTCATAATACAGAATAGAATATTCTATCTTAGCTGGTTCATTTCCGCGGGCCTGACAAATGATAGAAAGGAAGACCTTTCCTTTAATTACCAGAGAAAATAACCAACACTAACCATTGCCACAGACAGAATATTTGCCTGTGCTTAAGCAAGCTTCAAGCCTTGAAGGAATTTAGCAGGAAAAGACAAACCCATTGCAATCAAAACATTAAACAGAAAATTCCAATGCACTAAATTAAAGCTTTTTTTATGAGATTCGGATTTTGCAATGCACACCTTGGTGTCATATTGCCTCTAGATAGTTTTTAACTAACTCCTGAGCTGAGCAAGGAGAACCTTTTTCACAATCCTTCTACCGCTCCTGGTGGGCCCCTATCGCGCTAAGGCGATTCAGAATTCCTTGTTTTAGTAAGGCGCAGCTTGTTAATCTGGAGTTGTTCCATCTCCTTTCTCGCGGCGGACTGATGCTCGTTCTGAACTTGATAGATATGAATGAGGTGACCATCCTTAGAAAAGACGATATGTTAGGCGACGATGCATGTCTAGTCTTTCAGTTGAATTTATATTATAAGTCTTGCAGCGCTAGCATCCCTGGTATCCCTAGTCTCACCAGCATCCCCTGCATCACTAGCTACAAGCACCAAGTCTTCTTAACAGTGCGTGGTGAATACTAAGTTAAACCGGCCTTTGTCTACGGTAGCATCCACGAACGAGACAACTATCATCCGATAAGCATGCCTCACTCATTAGAGGCCTTTACAAGCAAGAGGAGTAATCGCACATAGCGAAAGACGTATCACGGTAGGGACTGTGTCGACTACCAAGGAGATGTACAAGCATAGTGTCCTTCTGAGAAGTGAGCACAGAGTGAAGAAGCAAGAGAAGGCGCTGCCTCGTTCAGCTCGAAATGACATTACATATATAGAGAGAAAGCATATTCGATCGACAGCTAGGCGAGCGAGAGTTCGATCTCCCAATAGGCAACTAACTGGAAGGAGCGTATGAGCGGCGAGAGGAGAGACAGTGGTAGTGAGAAACGACTGTCAAGAGGATATCTCGCGTAGTCAATTTAGTCATGAGCACGTAGGTGAACGGGAGATGGTATGAGAGATGAGGCGAGGTCTTGCGCAGGCTGGTCAGCCCATCCGTCTTGGATGGATAGATTCGACAATCTTATACACTGCTTCTCGGATGTGAAAGTCACTGGATGGATAGGATAGGTTCGACAAGATACATTGCCTCTAATGGGTAACTCTACTCTATTGTTGCTCAGGCTCGAAATTGAAGATGAATCATTGTCTCGATGAGAAGAGTCAGAATCTATCTTTCTATTTTTTTTTTACTCTACTACTCTCTTTGTTGGACTCGTTCCCCTCTACTTTCTTTCTGTGTATCTTGAGTTGTACTCGATTTTCCCTCTTATTCTACTTGAAAACGCATCTTTATAGATTAGCTTAGCTTGCCATAGAGAGAGGTTTCTACCCGTACACAGACTTCAGCAAGTCGGAGATGTAGCCAGCTATATACAAAGACTGGGATGTAGCTGCCATACAAGGCAGCCTTTCTCTCATCGTCATACAAGTTGGATGTGGCAACTATACAAAGACAGATAACAATCTCACCATCATCTCTATATTATCTTCTTTAAAGCTAGGGGTCCTTCCCAAAGAGAGATTATGACATCGTAATCTATGTTATGTTTTCTTTAATAAAAAGCTAGTGGTCTTTCCTCAAAGAGAGATGAGACTCTCATCCTAAGCCAATGATTGATTCTTCCGTTTTTCTATTTCTATGATATGAGAAGCTCTACGCCACCCGCGATTCCCTGCATCTCTTTCGGTTCTTCTTTTTTTTTCCTGTATTCTATTTTTTATCATACCCTCCCCCGATCTTTTAATCAAAGGTGTGTGCTCCATACTTGTCAAAAGTTTTTGCTCATATACTGGAGAAAGCAGACGAACTCTTATTTGCTCAAGCTTATGCTCGTACCCGACAGAATTTGTCCTGGCTGCTCTTTCAACGTCTGATAGTTCAAAGACTGAGAGGGCAACGTCCGATAGTTCAAAGACTGAGAAGGGATGATTTGATTTACTTCCTTTTTTCCACGCGCCCTTTGGCTTGAAGAAGCATATCCTTGGCCCGAAGAAAGGGAGGCGTGGAAGCCTTTGTCATGGAACGGCTGAAGAAGGGGGTGCGTTTTTCTTGTTTTCTTTCATAGCATAGAGGTGTGAGGGTTCATAATTTTCTACCTACTACCTCCTCAAGGATAGAGTTTTTTCCCTCAGAAAATGATAGATGGCAGAGGACGGGGAAAACAAAACGGATACCTGCTTTTATTTGGTGTGCTTCTTCCCTTGGTTTTGCCATTTCCCTGTGGGCGATTGATTGTCTTTATTGATGATGCCTACAGCAAAGCAGTCTGTCAGAGCTGTCAGCTGAAGGGAACTAGTCCCCGACAATTGGCTAACACTTCCTTTATTGCTTGATCGGTTGTTGAAGACAGATAAGACAATCCACTTTGGGGACGCGAAGGCTTATCCTCGAGCTGCACTACACCGGTGATACTCATGTTCTCCCGAAGACCCACTCAGTGACTTTCGCTCTTGGGACTGCCTCTGACTCCCTAACCTCAATCAGTGAAGCTGGCCCTCTCCTCTCCGTCTAGTAGAGTGGCATTTTGCTCCTGGTCTCTCGTTTGTGGTAACCGCTTTCCCTGATGCTATGGGATCTTTCAAACTCCCTCCCGTTGGACCAAGGAAAGTTATTGGATAATCGATAAAGATCGTACCTCTTTGCTTAACTTAACTTAACTTAACTTAATAGGGTAGCCCCTTCCCTCCATCTGGTCCACATATGGCTCATCCCCTTCTTGCCGAGTGGCTATCCGCGCCTAACCGGCGAAAAAGGGTTGAGTTTCAAGGATTCAAGGATATGAGTCAGGTAAGAGAGTTGCTTTTGCCTAAGCTGAGCTTTCTTTCATAGCTTTTGCTGGAAACAAGACAGACTGAGAAGAATCCCTATAGTCGTAGTCATCGGGCCAGTCATAGATAGTCGGAACTGTTTCTTTTTCTGGCTTCCCCTCCGTTTTTAGAGATCAGGTTTACAACTACTAAAGCTCGTAGGAATAGTCAAAGCGAGTAGGACTTTACCTTATTCGTAGAGGTAGCTCAGCTCCCGGCCTCTTCCTGTCTATTTGCGTTGCTAAGCTGACACAGGGCTGAAAGAGGCATGCCCCTATGTTCGAAAAGAGATCACTTCCTGGCTAATGGTCGACGAAGCCTCAACCTATTTCAAGAATTGTCTTCACATCACACCCCAGGTGCGGTAAAGTGGAAGTGGCTTGAGCCTACCGCTCCGTGGGCTTTATAAGGTTCAGGTTTGTCTGCCTATCCTAGGTGACCATCTTCGTCTACTACAACTAGGGGTGGTGCCATAGAGTGTGGTACAGGTGTCACCAGTCCACAAAGGGACAGATTTGTCGTCAACTCGGAAACTCCTAGCTACAACTATAACTCCTTAGCTACTAAAACAATAACTCTTTCACTCGGGCCGGGCTACTTTTCTTATCGGGCAAGTTGCCACCCGCTAGTAAGTAGCTTAATCTGTCGAGAAGAACCATCCCCCCCTTGAACGCTGTGTCAGGGATAGGAGATTCACTTATTAGATAAGATTGCAAAGTGCCCTTCCAACCATCGGCGTATCCGCTTCCAGAGCTTATGCTTTATCCAATCCAGTTGGAGTCTATTCCCTTCCTTTGGTTCTGATCTCTCTGTCCCTCCAACCATACCTCCCTGACCTTCTAAGTAAGGGGCACGGTTAGCCAATCACCTGGCATTGGGTCAAGAACTTAAGGAACGGGCGCAGAGCCCTAGTGAACACCAACTCACACCGAATAGCCTTTTGTTGCATCGTCACTTTCGGATCAAGATCCAGAAGAGGCCTTTTGCGCCCACCTCCTTCTCTTCAGAGATATGGAACTCCAAGCCATCAACATTTGGGGAAAACAACATACCTTGATGCAAACCTATATTCCCCCTTAAACCTGCCCACCACCTCTTGTTGGGAACCAGAAAGCTTGAGTTTGAACCTGGTTAGCCAGTCCCACAGACAGAAAGAACTGAGAGAAAAGTCGATTCGGGCGAGCAATTCCGAGACTATGAGCTCTTCCTATGACTACGAGCAGTAGCAGTAGCTGTGGCCAAGACACGAGCAAGAGAATAGCCAGTCTTTCGCACCTTATGAACTGGACACCTTTATGACATCAAGGAAACTCCAACTACCGCAAACAGCCGCTCAAACATTCGAGTTAGAGATCAAAAGGACCGACCTTCAGCTATCAGAGTCTCGCCCTCCCTTAAAGAAATTGAATTGAGTCAGTGACCCCGTCCCCTATTAGAGAGGAAGAGTTCCGTTGTGTCCAGTCATCGTCTATTCAACTCAAGAACTTTACTTTCACTTCTAGTTTGATTAGCATAAAGTGCCAGCTAGGCCAGCCATTAGTTCCACTGCTTTCCCAAGAAGGATAGGAGATGGATCCGACTCTTCAGCGGCAAAGAATGCGATCAAAGAGACCCTATGAGATACTAGCCCGTAGCTGTGGTTGTGGCCAAGGAAGCAGGCAGGGAAAATAGGCAATTCTTTAAAGGAATTGAGTCCGGGAGATACCCTCTATTCCATGAATCAATAAAGCAAACTTGAAGTCCTGGCTGTGCGAGAGGCAATATGACTATCTATATCAGTTCTTCGCCTTGGAACATAACTATTGATAGCAAAGATGTTTACCATCTCTCTTTTGACAAACTGCTCAGGCAGGAACCAAAAAACCCAGCAGATTGAGATACCGAGAAGAGGCTATCCGGGCGAAGGTCTTCTTTCGACGCATTCTGAACTCTGAAGACTGAATGTCCCGGTATGACATCCCACAGGGACGATTGAACAGACAGCTGTTAGGGAAGCTAAGGATCTCTTATCATTGGTTTCATCAGAAGTTATATAAAGGACGAGACGAGCCTTATAAGGACTTTAGCCTTAGTTAGAACAAGATAGGGGTAGTCAGGTCTTAGGCCATGAAAGATAGAGGGTTAGGAAAGTTCAGCTAGTTTTCATTTGTTAGGAGAAGGTTCATTTGCTGGGCTTAGCCGTTCCGTTAGAGACTAGTACTAGTTAAGAGATCCCTCCCTATAACGAGGTGATTAATAAGTCATTGATAGTGGGCATCAAGTGATTGGAAGGGAGGATGCCAAACAAAAGAGAATGGGCGGACACGAAGGAGCGT
This sequence comes from Sapria himalayana, assembly GCA_029783825.1. NCBI lineage: Eukaryota > Viridiplantae > Streptophyta > Magnoliopsida > Malpighiales > Rafflesiaceae > Sapria > Sapria himalayana. The sequence continues at coordinate 6,720 of JAREIK010007226.1, read as the reverse complement.
CTTCAATGAGACCAAGGCATTGAGGGCGATCGGAGTGAAGGTTCGTGTTTCGGGTTCGGGGGAAAGCAACTTCTCGTATAGCAGGAAAGAAAGAAGAGAAAGGGAGCTAGCTAAGGCAGCAAGCCAAGGCCGTTAAGACAGGGCGAGGCAATGAAATAGCAAGTCTGATTACTTCCAGCAGCTTTTTCGTTCCAGTTCCTCTATTTCTTCTTGCTATAGTTAATGTAGCTGTTTATAGTGCTTCCTCTTGTTAGTAGTTCCAGAGTTATGAGTTCGAGGGTCCGGAGGACTCACCCAATAGTCCTACCTCTAAGCGATCAGACTAGGTGCGTAGCGAAGAGCAAGGTGCGAAGCAATTCACTCTTATTTTCTTAAAAAAAGTATATTCCATGTCAGAGGAAGAGCCGTCTAGTTAGTAAGTTAAGGCAATGTAATGAAATTGCTCTTGTTCGCTTAAAGTTGTTTTAGAGTTCCGATAGCTATGAGTTCTCTTGCTGGAGTTCCTTTCTTCTGAGTTCTGTTCTCTAGTTCCTGTTCAAGGGAGTGAAACCGGGAGAAGGAGGAATCGAGATTTCAGGCTTGTAGAAAGAATAACTCACCTCACGAGGACGTTGGCCGGGTGGAATCTAAGATAAATTATAATCAAATACGAACGTATTATTAAATAAATTCCCAGGGAATCTCCGCAAGAACTAGTCGGGCGCCTTCTCCTTCTAGGATCAAGATTCAGTGTCAAGATGAAGGGCGGTATCACATTCACTTGCTTGCCACCCCTTTTCTTTTATCCTTTCTCCCCCTCCGGTCGCCTCGTTACCTTTTTTTCTTTCTCACATTGACTTCTTTCTGCTTTTTCACTTCTTTTCCTTTGATCCAGCTGTATTATTAGTATTAGCTGATGATTCCTTTTTTTTCAAGTGTGTCCGATTGGTATCACTCGCTATTTTCTTTGATTTGTAGCGGCCATGTGGCATAGTCCATCTTTCCTTATCCTTTTCCCTCCAAATAATACTTGCCTTTGTACTGATTTGAATATAGGTAGGAAGGCTTAGTGGAAGGGCGGCACCCTCTGAGAGGTGCCCGAGGGGCACGGTCTCTGTCTTTGACTTGGCCTTCGGCCTTGAGAACACAATGATTTCGGAATCTTTTCCGAGCCTTAGCCTTACTAGGCGCGTATTGCTTTCTTGTCTTTTCTGGCTTGAGGTCTATATAGACGATCTGACCTTTGTCAAGTTAGAGTAAGAATTCTCCTAAAGTTTGTGATAGCGGTTAGTGGAACGTGCAAGATAGGGCCAGCTAGGAGCTCCGCTTTACTTTACGAAGCTTCTCCCTTCTCCGCTTAACGCTTTTTGGCCTACTCTTGTATCCCCCTTACGGAAAAGCAGAGATTCTACGACGACCTTAGCCCGAAAAGGACTCTATTCAAGAGCCTACATCTCGGTACAGCGCTTGACGCAAAGAGTGTATTCTTCGACCTGAACTCGAGTGCCTTAGAAATAGGGCTATTACCCGAAACAGAAAGAAGAGAAAATTGACTTTCCTAATCATGCAAAGGCAAACCGTCAGATTCAAGATAAGTTGTGATCTCAACAGCGGAAAGCAGAATTCTATTGTTTGGAAAAGCCCCTTTACTCCACTGAATCAACTTTCTCTGGCATAGCTGCAATCTCTGAACTAGTTGGTGACTGAAAGTGAGCTGGCTGCTGCCAACTATCTTCTATAACCTTTGCACAATCTTCATCATCTACCCACATACTCTCCATTTACTGTAATCTCCTCGAACGGTGCCATTTCTCTTACAGAGATCTACTTTACTTTTTTATCTCGGAACTGGTGAAGAGTTGCTATTATTCTTTGACCATTGAGTGAAAGCATTACTCCTAGTTTTTAGCTTTCTTCAGGACATTTCGCACGAGCTGAAGTACCCGATTTTACATACTAGAATAAGCTAGAGGTAAGCTGCTTTAACTTCTTAATTTTATCTCATAGATTTATTCATTCTTCCTTTTTCTTTGAGTGGGTGTGCTAGAGAAGGCTTGTGAAGAAGTAGGATCTCTGTCTTCTCGTCTTCTCATTCTCATCATCGAAATGGATCTTCTATTTGTAGAATAGGTGACTGGAGGATGAGGTTCATCAGAGGATAGAGATTGTTTTCCTTCCCAGGAACGATCCTACCCATTCCTTGATTCAGCTACGAATGCTTCTATATCCTAATCCTATATATTTTTTCATATGCTTCCTTTTATGGTTCAGCTTCGGGAAAAAAGAATAGTTGTTGGGTCGGGAACTATTAGTTTGGAAGAAACAGGGCGGTTTGGCTGATACTTCAGATTTGGCTTCTAACGATGTGAATGGGATTCAGAGGGCTAATGCCTATGGGAAGGAATGCAGATAGAGATGCTAAATGCTAAGGCGATTTGGATGGGGGGAGCGAGAGGAAGTGCGCGCTAGCGCCCTATAATATAAGATAAGAAGCGGCTTCGAAAGTGGCCTTCGTTTGCTGGGGATCCATTCCTAGTCATCCGCGGGCAAAGAGGAAGCCGAAAGCGAAGGAAGCTCAATCTCAGTCTCAGGCAGTGAATTAACAAGATATCTTTTACGGCCGGCCAAGTTGCTTACAAAGAAAATTGCTCACTTGTTGTATAGGAAAGGCTCCTACAAGGAGAAATTCAATGCTTTAGTAAAGTACTATAAGAGAAGGCAGTTCTGGATAAAGTTGATCTATCAGTCTAAGTAGCTCACCCGAGTCTCAGGTTGCTTCTTTCCCGCTTTCAAGCAGTCTAGGAGCGCAGCGAAGGAGAAGTAGGCAATGTAATTGTACCCACATCACCCAGGTTGTGAGCCTGAAAAGGTTAAGGTAAGCGTATGAAACTATTCTTATCGAAGTGAAGGAGAAAAAAGTATCAATCAAATAAGGATCAACCCGCAATCCATAGAAAAGTTCAGGAGAAACAGGGATAGCCCGTAGCTCACATAAGTTAGCTATGCTCCCTCTAAGGAAGATCATACAGAGGAATGAGAGAGGAAGGTGGGGGAAGGTACTCTCGTTCCATGCTTTAGTTAAGGTAATTTATTACTTCGGTTCGGACCCTTGTTGCTCTGCTTCCCACGGTGCGGTAAGGGAGGACCCATCCGTCTCAGGCGATGGCGAAGGTTGCTTTTAGCCCGTTTTGTTCAATTCCACTTGAAAATGAGGTGAAAGTTCTTGCTCGAGTTCTGGAGTGAGGCAGTTTCTTAACTGAGTGAGGAGTGAAAGGAAGGCTAAGCCGCTTGGTTCTGATCCCGGTGTGACTAACTAGAAAAGGTGTTCCAAATCTTACCGCTTGAAAATGAATCGAGATAGACTGACCCGCAAGAACAAGAAAGATCAATATCGAAGTGAAGGATATGAATAGGTAGCGTAGCTCGCAGAAGAAAAAAGTCTGTTTCTTGATTTGACTTCTTTCCGCTGAAGGAAAGCGAATCTTCTCTTTTCGAGGCAACTTTGTTGAGAAATTATTGTTGATTCAATTGAAAAGCGGGCACTCCCCTCTTTCTTAGGCAGAATCCCCCTTCAAGCAGTCCTGGGGCAACGAAGCTAAGCAAGGTGCGAAGCGAAGATGGATGAGAGCGGGCCCACGAAGCTTCTAGTTGAGTTCCGTCGAAGCTGAAACTACTGGCAGGATAGATTTTCTCACTTGTTTGAGGTAAAGATCCGTTTTAGAGATGGGCGGGTTCCGTAGCGTAGTGGAAAGATTCATATTCTATTTGATCGAGAAGTACTTCATCAAAGGCAGTGAAGGAAGACGAAGAAAGAGAAAGTTTAGAACGAGGTCTAGGTAGCTTGTTAGCAGAGCAGGCTCAGTAGCATGAAAGCGAAACTCACCTTGATTACTGTACTTGTAGTTGAGTATCGGTACTAGAGGTCACATCCATGTGAAAAGGAAAGATGAAGCTCCGTCGAAGGCGGAATTAGATCTTCCGGTTCAGGTACTGTACTCGAGTTCAAATCAATGTTCCTAAGCTAAGTCAAGATTAAGCGACGGAGAACAGGAGTTTCTTTATCACGAGTTATGGGTTCAGCTACGATAGCACGAGAAAGGGTTCAGCTATAGATTATCTTCCTTCAAAACGGCAGTGAGCCAGATAGATAGATAGATAGATAGAAGAGTCAGTGTGAAAGTGTTGTTAGTAGTCCCGGTGCCAGGGGAAGGGAGGTAAGGGTTAGAAGAATTATTCAAAGACAGGTAAGGCAGTTCAGGAGAAGGTTAGAAGAATTCTCAGAGAAGAAAGAACATAGATAGATGACGTGGCAAGCAAGCCCCAGTGAGCTACACTACCTCGACTACTAATAGAGGAAGCTCAGGGGAAGTAGGGTTAGTGAATCAACAATTACATATTATAGAGAGTAGGCAGTCGGTTTCGAAGAAAGTCTCGTCAACCATTCCCCTCTCTCAAGTCAAGCTAGGTCAATGAAATGTGAAAAGGAAGGAGATCCAAGTCCGGAATGGAGAAGAGATCGATCAAGTAGTCCATCGGGAAGGTCCGAACCTTCACTTTCACCGGAACCCAGATGTTTTGGGGAACAACCAACATGCGAATGCGAGGGCTTGCGATCAATCGAACGAATGCGCTTTCTTTGGATCAATCTAGTGAGCTCGGAAAGCGACGAAGCCCGAGGTAAGACCTCTATCTAGTAAATAGCTAACTTATGGAATTGTTCTAGCGGATTGGTAGGAAAGGAAGGGCAATAAAGATCGGAAGCAATTCTTCGAAAAGCTATAACGATTCTATTGATTAGTTGAAGGCAGAATCCCGCTTGAAGCAGCACCAGCAGAGGGAGAAAGGTTAGCAGCAGAAGGCCAGTTGTAACGGCTGAAAGCAGAAGGGGCGTAGCGATACGTTGTTCATACGAGAGTTGCTCCCAGTCCAGTCAAGTAAGCAGTCAAGGTAATGTAATGGGCTCTATTTATAGTAAGGATAGCGTAGCTAGTTCTCTTTCTAGGAAGCTCAGCAACTAGTTTATCTGGTCCTCGAATCACTAAGGCGTAGCTCACGAAGAAGAAGGTAGCTTGCTTTTATTAGTCGAAGAAGTGAAGGAGAAGGGAGTGAGAAGCTCAGTAGAGGGCTTCTATTCTATGGAAGAAGTTGACTCTCTCGGCCCGGTTCAATACTCCTCTCTCTTCTCTGTGAATATCCTCTCAAAGGTCTTCCTTCTTGGTTAGTGGTCTCGCTCCGATTAGTTCATCGCACTTCCAGATGAGACGGAAATTCCTTCGAGCTATGATATGAAAAGGCTGGTTCAAGAAAGATTCACTCAAGCAGCAAGAGAGACCCTTAGGCATCACCCGAATCAGCGGGGCTCGTCAGGTCAAGAGGGAAGGGCGAGTCAGTCAAGAAAGAGTCTATCTCACTCCGCGGGACTAGTTAAAAGGCAGAATCCGCTTGGCACTATACTCTATATTATATATATTGCGAGGACGGTACTCTGTATTGATGAGTTCCTCTTTCCGCTTTCAAGCTCAGTGTTCAAGTAGTTTGAATAGGAATAAGATAAATAGATATAGTAGGACTGGCTTGATAAATAGAGTGTTATAGATGGCAAGGATGTTCTAGTTGCTTCTTCCATTGAGCAAGTTGACTATTGCTTTCTTTTTCTTTTCTCGTGGAAGTCCTTCTATCGTATGCTGAATGATTTCATCATTCAATATGTAAATAGATTGTAAGTCGTGCTAATTCTTTTCCATGGGAGGGGGAAGGGCAGCTAAAGTAAGCTATTCAGAAAGCTGGTGACCTATTCGCTATTCCTCTGTGCATTCAGTTTATAGTTCAGAGATGGGCTCCTGAGCTCCTTTGGAGGTCTGCCTATCCGGGAGATCCTCAAGAAAACTGGGAAATGGCCCGCATCCCCACTCTCCTTTCCCACCCATCGCTGGGGGCCTCATCTTCTCGAAAAGACAACAGAGACTTCCGATTTAATCCAACTTCCTCCCACGGAGCGGTACCTAAAACTCAATGACCCTTAGCCCGTCCACTTACCCTTTCTTCGCGTCATGATCAGCCGCCATTAATTGACCAAGCCCCCTCCTTCTAAACTAAATAAAAAAGAATGTTGCGCCGATACTGATGATCTATTCCCTCTTTTTCTAGACCACCGCGGTGCAAGTTGAAAAAAGAAGAGCTTGAATACCACCACTTTTAAATAATCCAAGGAACATGACAGATATAGAACAAACTGAAGGTACTAAAGAACAAAACAACCAGACGTCGACGGAAAAAACCATCCCACTACGAAACCCCACTGATGAAAGGTAAACTCCGCGCTACGGAAGTCAAAGAAAGCTAAAACGACCACAGACTGCTGCGTTATGAGGCGGCTGACTTTCAATGCAAGATATTTTATTGAAGTAAATAAGCTAATAATAAAAAGTGCTTTCATAAGTATACTGTTAGCAAGAAGACTGGGGCCCCTTCCCCTGCATAAAGGTAATTGAATTCCCTACTAGCTCAGTCAAGAGAAAACCGGAGTTCGGGGCCTCTCGGCTCTTCGGTCTAAAAGAAAAGGGACGGCTCGGACTGACTTGTCTCCTATCTTGTAGTATTATTAGGTCGGCTAGGCATAGTTGCTTGGCAGCTGTCTTTAAGCATTTGGGTTTAAGGATTTATGGGCGTCTGGTTGTTTCTTGTTTTCTTTAGTACCTTCCTCGAGATGCCTTGCCTTCTCCCTAGGTTTCTAGGCACTGG
>JAREIK010007225.1:0-22310 GCA_029783825.1 Sapria himalayana | reverse complement strand
TTCGTATTCTTATTTTCTTATCTTCTTATTCTTCTTATTCTTGTTATTCTTACTATTCATCTCATTCTTCTTATTCTTCTTATATTTCTTATCCTTCTTATTCTTCTAATCTTTCTTATTCTTCTTATTCTTCTTATCATTTTATTCTTCTTATTCTTCATATTCTTATTTTTTTTATGCTTCGTATTCATTTTATTTTTCTTATTATTATTATTATTCGTGTTATTCTTGTTATTCTTCTTATTTTGTTATTCTTCTTATTTTTCTTATTCTTAGTATTCTTCTTATTCTTTGTATTCTTCTTATTCTTTTTTTCTTCTTTTTCTTCATATTCTTCTTATTCTTCTTTTTATGTTATTCTTGTTATTCTTTTTTTTCAACATATTCTTTTAATCTTTTATTCTTCTTATTTTTCTTATTTTTTTATTTTCTTTTTCAAATTATTAAACTTATTCTTTTAATTCTACTTATTCTTATTATTCTTCTTATTCTTCTAATTTTATTTATTCTTTATTATACTTATTCTTCTTATTCTTCTTATTCTTCTTATTCTTTGTATTCTTCTTATACTTCTTATTCTTTTATTCTTCTTATTCTTTTTATTCTTCTTATTCTTCTTAGTCTTATTTTTATTTTCTTCTTATTCTTATTATTCTTCTTATCTTCTTATTCTTCTTATTCTTCCTATTCTTTCTATTCTTCTTATTCTTCCTATTCTATTTATTCTTCTTATTCTTATTATTCTTCTTATCTTCTGATACGTCTTATTTTTATTATTCTTCTAATTCTTCATATTCTTCTTTTCTTATTATTTTGTAATTCTTCTTTTTCTTCTTTTTCTTCATATTTTTCTTATAATTCTTATTTTTTCTATTTTTCTGATTTTTCTTATTCTTCTTATTCTATTTATTTTTCTTATTCTTATTATTCTTCTTTTTTTTCTTTTTTTTATTTTCATCTTATTCTTCTTATTTTTCCTATTTTTTTTATTCTTTTTTTCTTTTGTTTCTTTTAATTCTTCTAATTCTTTTTATTTTATAATTTCTTATTCTTATTCTTCATATTCTTCTTATTCTTTTTATTTTTCTTATTCTTCTTATTCTTCTTTTTCATGTTATTTTTGTTCATCTACTTATTCTTCTTAATCTTATTATTATTCTTATTTTTTTAATTCCATTACAAGAAAATGTTCATTTAGCTAGGAATTTAGCTAGGGGTTAATCCTAGGTAAATTGCTTGGGATTAGCTGGGCAATAGCAAAGAATTTTTTCTTCATTGAAATAAAAATTTTAGATTGATTAACGACGGATTAGCCACGGAATAGTCACATAAATTTCGTACCAAGAAAATTGGTGAATATAGCGAAGGATTTAGCGATAGAACTTTTCTAGCTAATTAAATCCAGAATATAGCGACGCATTTAGCGACGGAACTTCTCCTAGGTATTACATCATAATATAGTGATGGATTTAGCGACGGAATAATTAAATCCCTAGCTAAAATTAAATCCATAATATGGTGACTGATTTAGCGATATAAATTCCGTTACAAATTAAATTACAAATATAGTGATTGATTTAGCAACTAAAATCCCTAGCTAATTACATCCAATATATAGCGACGGATTTAGCGATGAAAATTATCTAGGATATTATATCCATAATATAACGATGGATTTAGCGAATGTATTTCCCTAGTTATTTACATACAAAATATTGCGACTGATTTAGCGACGGAATTTCCCTTTCAAATTTCATCTAGATTATTGTGACTGATTTAGTGACAGAATTTTCCTAGCTATTTTCATCCGGTATATAGCGACTGATTTAGCAACGGAATTTCCCTAGCTAATTTAGTCTCGAAAATAACAAGAGATTTAGCGACGGAATTTTTCTAGCTAATAAAACCCAGAATATTGCAACGGATTTAGAGATGGAATTTCCCTTGCTAATTACATCCTAAATATTGTGACGGATTTAGCAACAAAATTTTCCTAGCCAATAATTTAATTATTTAATTATTTGTTAATTTATTATTTGTTTTAATATTTTATTTAATTTTGTTTATTAAATATATGTTATGATGTTTAGATGAGCGATCCTTAAAAGATACATTCTCCTTGTAAAATTATAAAAAACAAATTATAAATAAATAATTTAAAATATATAAAAAAACAAAAAAATTATATTAATAAGACTAAAATAACTATTTTAATTATTATAAATTTTAAAAAAAATTTAACAAAAAATTTTTCTAAAATTTTAATTAAGAAACTAAAAATTTCTATTAAAGTAACATTAAATTATTAATTCTATAATTATAATAATTTTATAAGATATTTTAAAAATTAAATGAACATACAATAAAATTTCTTCCAATATAAATGTAAAATTATTAATTATATGATTAAATAGAAAATATTTTCAAAAATATCTAAATTGATGAATATCTAGTAAATATTAATATTATTATAAGTATAAAAAATGTTATGATTATAAGAAACTTTTAAAAAAATAATTAATACAAAATTTGAAATTCTTGAATTATAATAAATTAAACATAGATGTTTAATAAAAAATAATTAATACAAAATTTTTCACTAATTTTAAAAGAAAATAAATTAATATTTAAAAAATAAATACATAGATGTTTGCCCCTACTAAAATTTATAAGAATTAAATAATTGAGTAATATTTTTACTATTAGCTATTAATATTTATCTTTATTAAAATAATAAATAAAACTTTTTAAAATTTTCTTCTCACTTTAAGTAATTTTTAGAATTTTAAAAATTATAAATTATATCAAATAATATGAAATTTTATGCCTTTAAAATTATTGATGTTATCTTCATAAAAATTAATATGAATTCTTAAAATTTTATAACTATAAAATATATATATTTATATATTTTTTAACATAGAGAGTATTTAATAACTCTTAGAAAGTAGCTATAAGATAAATCATCTTTCATGTATGTCTTATTATATGAAGTTTGTAAATTTTGTAGCTGTTGGATTTTTTGTGTTATAAGGCTAAACATTTATTTTTGAAATTGTTTATATATTTAGTGTTTAATTAATCTTATAATAAAAATTGTAAGGTGTTTGTTTTTCATGTGTACTTGCTACACGCACATGAATTTTGTTGAAAATATTTTGATAATAAATAAACAAAATGAGTCTTATTGTATTTTATATTTTTATTGTTTATTTAATGTTTTTATAATGAAAAATATTTAGGTAATATTAATAATTTTGGTAATTTTAGTAATTTTTATAAGGCTAAACATTTGTTGTCGAGACTTGAATGACAGTGCCTAAGTGTTCCATAGTTCGTCTCTATCTCTCGTCTCTCAACACCGATGCAGCAAACCCTAATCAAAGTATAAGCAAGAATTTCTTGTTGATTTGAGGTACGTTTTTCTACTCTAATTTTCATCTATAATCTTAATGCAAGATGTGTGTTTTGATTCTGTTATTTTATATTTCAAATACCTTCTTCATTCATCACCATGGTATGCTTGGATTGCTTTATATAAATGGATTCGTATACATACTTCATGCATGTGTGATATAATGCATTCTCATTGTGTGGATGTTGATGGTTCGCAGTAGGTTTTCCGACTTGATATCTACATAAATATACATAACTATATATAAATAGTATACATAAACATCAATATGCATGTGTTATATAATTTGAATATATTATATAAGGGTATTTTACTATAACTATAACTATAAAAATAGTATAAAATAGTATACATAACATAACTATATATAAATATAACAACATTTATTTAATATCATAAATATATAAATATAAATAAATAAATAAATAAATAAATAAATAAATAATATATATATATATATATATATATATATATATATAATATATATATATATATATATATCATAATTCTATAAATGATACATTCAATATACATGTCGTGTATTTCAAATATAAATAGTATTATACAGATAACATTATATACATATTTTACATAAAAAAGTTATTTTGATTTTATGATAGGCATGTAATAATGTATATTTAAAATTTGTAAGTCATCATTATGAAATACACGTTTAATAAATTTGCATTATGAAAATATCTAATATTCCATAATGTCGTGCCTACTTAATAAGTATAATTAAATTAATATTTGTAAACTATATTTTATACATGGCTTTATGTATAGGGAAAAACACACTCTCTTATATAAAATGTGAGAGTGTATTTATTATCTATAAATTTAAAGTATAGTCACATTATTATCTATTAATGTTAAATTAATATTTGTAAACATTTATTGACTGGTATTTAATTAGTTCAGATTAAAATGTAATAGGCTTTATATATAATGATACTAATTTACAAGAGATTTATATAAAGGTATATATTTGACTATACTTAATTACTATGTTTAACTAAATGCCGCATAGGCTCCCTTATAAATATACTAGCATTGACTATCAGTATGATTCAAACTGGATGAAAATATACAAGATATCCAGCTTATCTGACATATATATATATATATATATATGTATGTATGTATGTATGTATATTAGATATATGTTGTCATATATTTATATATAGTTATGTTAATGCATACTATTTTTATAGTTATAGATATAGTAAAATACACTTATTTAAATACACTTATTTCTTATATATATATATATATATATAAGAAATTCGAATTATATCACACATGCATATTGATGTATAGTTATATTTAAATACACTTATTGATTTGCGGAACTTTAATGTATAAAGATTAATACATTTACATATAACTATATATAAATGTATATAACAATATTTATATCAACATAGTACTATATATAAATGTATTTATCTACATCAATACCTATACATAGCCATATGTCTAAATATATATAATTACATGAAAAACTATATAAACCTACATCTACATCATGTATATCTACATGCTTCAGAAACTTAATATCCATTCATATCATTCATCTCATTCATACATGATTTTTTTGGATATTCTATAATTCTTTATCATTTTCCCATATATTTTAGGAACTTAAATTTAATTTTTTCAACCTTAAATGTATTTTTATTGTATTTTTATATTTTTGTATAAATCATTATGATTTAATATGTTTAGGGTTTGTATTTTTGTTTCACTTAATATCATTTTACTAAAATTGATTTCTAATAAAAATTTCATTAGTTAAAAATTCATGTTGTAAATTTAAAAACAAATAATAATATGTTTGTGTAATTATTATTATAAAAAATTTCTAATATATATATGTGATGTAGTTTCAATTTACAAAGAAAAACTTTAACAATAAAATTTATTTACAAAATAAAATTTGTACCTCATAATATGTAATATGTTATTTTTATTATAAATAAATAATGTTTGAAATGTATCTATTAATAACAAATAAAATATCGTCATGTATTCAATTTGAAAAAAAAATTAAAAATAATTATTTAAAAAAAAATCATATATTTATATGATCATTTATATATTTTGAATAAAATAAAAAAAAATAATTACTTGTAAAAAAATATACTAATATATTTTATGGAAATCTATTTTGTTTGAACATAATTAAAGAAATAATTAATTTTTTTACAAAATATTAAAGGCATGTATTTAGATGCACTACATTATATTTGTTTGAATATTAAAGTTTCTAAAAATTTATTAATAACAATAAATAATAGGTCCAAATTTATCATAGACATTAATATTTTAATAAAAAAATTATATAGAAAAACAAAAACAATATTATATATTTATGAACTATATTTTCATTTTTAACATAATTGAAAAAACAAAATAATTTACATATATGCCAATCATTTATTTATATGAGTATAATGATAGTTATTTTAATATAAATATTAAAAAAACAACTATTTGAATAAAATAGAAGCTCATGTATTTAATTCATAATTTCATTTTATGCATTAATATGCTTCATACAACACACACACACACACACACACACACCATACACTCACCACACACACACAGCATACACACACACACACACAAATATTTGTTTTAAATATAAAGAATTTACAATATTTTATAAATTGTGTACAATATATAATATTTTATTATAATTAAATTTTCAAAATCAAAAAATTTTAAATACATTTACACACACATACACACACACATGATAGTTATGTGTATCTTTAAAAATACATTATGTATATAGGTGTATGTATTTGTTTGTGTGGGTGTACAGTTGTATATGCATGCATACATGTATATATACACTACATTAAAAATGTATATACATGTGTGAATATATACTAAAGTACAAAATGTGTATGCTGATATATAATGTATAGTAATGTATATGGATGTATAAATGTGTGTGTGTGTGTGTGGTGTGTGTAGGGCAGTGTATATGCACATATAATTTATGCATATATATGTAAATAGCAACTTTAATTTTGAAAATAAAAATACTTGAGCACATAAATATTAACATGTTCCACAAATTCATGAGAGCATGAGCAAAAAGTAACATTATTGCAAGATACTACTAATCTTCCATCTATAACACTTAGCCTCAAAGATCAGAGTATTACTTGCAATGATAAGGTTCATTCAATACTAATACAATGGAGTTACATTTTCATTCAATACTATAATTTGTTTAAATAAAAAAATATCATATCTTCTTCAACAACTCTTCTATCTTCTTTTTATAGCCTTGATAAGCTATTTTCAATTTTTATTATATGCACATTTCTTATCTAATATCTCTAGTTCACACTATTGTAATAGTAAAATCCATCAAATTAATCTAGGATTGACATCTTTCTTTTCTATTAGATATTTGATTATAGAATATTTAGTATATACTATGAATTTGGTTCCCCCTAAATAAGATATTAACTTGCCAAAAGAAAAGATTATTGATACAAGTTCTTTCTCAAAAGTGGTGTAATTCAATTGGGTATTTGAGAGTGTGTTGTTATCATAGTATATGATAACTATTTATAAATATTTTTATAACTATATAAAACTTTTCATAATTATATTTAACTATATTTGTAACAATGTAAACTATTTTTATAACTATATTAATAACATATATAACTATTTTTTTAACTATATAATATTTTATAATTATATTAGAAATTCTATATAACTATATTTTTAACAAAATATATCATATGTATAATAATATATAACTATATATAATTGTATTTTACTATATGTATACCTATAAAAATGTTATATATAATTATATCTTTAACTACAAACATATTTATAACTATATGTGTATAACTATATATAAATATTTGTATAACTATGTAACACTCTATATAATTAAATATAACTATATTTTTATCTATGTATACATATATGTATTCATATAATTAAATCTATATATTTAAGTATAACTACTTATAACTACTTGTATGAATATATCTATGTATAATTATATGTTTAATTATATATAACTCTTTTTATAATTATATATACTATATGTATAAGAACATATAGAGGTTGACCTCCCTCTCTGGTGACCATCTCTTGAGGTCTATTGATTTTGTTTCATTCTTTCATCAGATCTCTTTACTGCCATACACAAAGGGATTGAGATTTAGTGGAAGAAATGGGGGTTACGTTCACAAAGCAGTTTAGCAGGCTGTTTGCCAAGAAGGAGATAAGGATTTTGATGCTAGGTCTTGATGCTAACGGAAAGATAACCATTCTGTATAAGTTGAAGCTTGATGAAATTGTCATCGAAATTCCTACTAGTGTCTTCAATGTAGAGACTTTGAATACAACAACAATTTCACTGTGTGTGATGTTGGGGGTCAAGACAAGATTCACTCTTTCTGGAGGGATTACTTCCAAGATAACCATGGTCTCATATTTGTGGTGGATAGCAATGATAGAGATCGAGTTGTTGAAGCCAGAGATGAGTTGCATAGGATGCTAAATGAGGAAAAGCTTCGGATGCAGTTTTTCTAGTGTTTTCCAATAAGCAAGATCTTCCCAATGCGATGAATGCAGTTGAAATTATTGACAAGCTAGGACTTCACTCTCTTCCTCAATGCCATTGCTACATTTAGAGCACTGTACTACCTCTGGTAAGGGCCTCTACAAGGGTCTTGATTGGATTTCCAATTACATTGATAGCAAGTCATAAACAATTTTAGCAGGATGAGACAAACTTTGTTGACATATCTGGATGTGAATCTAATCTTTGCCTATTTTGCTTGAGTTTTGTTCTACTAGTGTATGCCATCATCTATTTCTAGGGGGATTCAAATTGTATTTATATTTATATTACACGCCTGACATATAAGACCGCATTTACTTTGTTCTGATCTGTTGTAAGCTGAACTTTTTTGTTTTCTGTTTTGGGTCTTTTTGTCATTGGATCCCAAAGGTATAAGAACATATAACTATAAATAATTTTCTTTGACTATATGTATAACTATAAAATATTATACATTACTGTATTTAAAAATATAATTAACAAGATATATTTAAAATATTTTTTATATAATAGTATATAAAAATGTATTTTACCATATATATACCTATAGATAACTATATGTATACATATATAAAATTATATAAAATATATATATATCTACATGTATAAAAATAAGTATAACTATATGTGTAGCGATATGCATAACTACATTTAACTATATTTATAATTACATGTATAATAACATACAACATTACGTTTAATCATATGTGTATAACTATATATAAATATTTGTATAACTATATATAAATATTTATATAACTATATAACACTCTATATAATTAAATATAACTAAATTTGTAACTATCTATACATATATGTAAATCTATTTATATATTTAAAACTATATATATTTATGTGTAACTATTTTTCTGAATATATTTATATATAACTATATGTTTAACTATATAAAAATATGTATAGCTCTAAAAACTATAAAAGCTTTATACATAACTATATTTATAATTACATGTATAATAACATACATGTAATTATAAATAATTGTATATTATTATATGTATAACTATAAAAGCTTTATACATAACTATATTTAAATATATAATTTACAACTTATATTTAATATACATTTGTATATATTAGTATATAAAAAATGTATTTTACTATATCTATACCTATACATAACTATATGTATAAATATAAAAAATTATATGAATAATATACCTACATGTATAAATATAAGTATAACTATTTGTGTAACTAAATGTATAACCACATGTAACTATATTTATAATTACATGTATAATAACATACAACATTATGTTTAACTATATGTGTATAACTATATATAAATATTTGTATAACTATATATAAAAATTTGAATAACTATATAACACTTTATATAATTAAATATAACTATATTTGTAACTATGTATACATATATGTAAATCTATATATTTATTTATAACTATATATATTTATGTATAACTATTTGTCTGAATATATTTATATATAACTATATATTTAACTATATAAAAATATTTATAGCTATATATCTATATGTATAATAACATATAACTATAAATAATTGTATCTTATTATATGTATAACTAAATAAGCTTTATACATAACTATATTTAAATATATAATTTACAACTTATATTTAATATACATTTGTATATATTAGTATATAAAAATGTATTTTACTATATCTATACCAATACATAACTATATGTATAAATATATAAAATTATATGAATAAATATATATACCTACATGTATAAATATATGTATAACTATATGTGTAACTATATGTATAACCACATGTAACTATATTTATAATTACATGTATAACAACATACAATATATGTTTTAACTATACGTGTATAACTATATTTAATATTTGTAAAACTAAATAAAACTTTATATAATTAATATAACTATATTTTCAACTATTTATACATATATGTATACATGTATGTAAATCTATATATTTGTTTATAACATTGTATATATTTATGTATACCTAAATATAACTACCTTTATAACTATATATATTAAATGTATATATAACTAAATTTTAATGTTATATTTTTTATAACTATATATTAAATGTATATTAACATAACTATAAATAATTCTATCTTACTATGTATAACTATAAAACTTTATACATAACTATATTTAAATTTTTATTTAACAACATATATTTAATATACATTTTTATATATTAATATAAAAAACATATTTTAGTATATCCATACCTATATATAAATATGTATAAATATTTGAAATTATATGAAAAATATATATACATACATGTATAAATATAAATTTAACTATACGTGTAACTATATGTATAACCACATGTAATATATTTATAAATATGTATAAAAACATACAATATAATGTTTAACTATAAGTGTATACCTATATATAAATATTTGTATAACTATAAAAAACTTTATATAAATAAATTTAACTTAATTTTTAATTATGTATACATATATGCATACATATAAGTAAATCTATATATTTTGTTTATAACTTTGTATACATTTCTGTATATCTACTTATAACTACTTGTATGGATATATCTATATATAACTATATTTTTACTATATGTAACCATTTATAACTATATATACTATATGTATCCTAACATATAATTATATATGGGATAATACTAATTTGTTGCACTAACTTGAAATTAAATTGCAAAAGATATAATATCAACAATATGTAAGCACATAGCATGAGATCTGTTGGTCAGGCTCATATATGATATAATACAAACAAGGGTTGTACTCTTACCTAATCCCAGCCCTTGGGCCTCAGGTTCATATACGACTTATGTATGACAAAAGATGTAATATTTGATATGTTTGTATAGAAGAATTTTTTTCTTTTATGTATTTCTTCATTCTAACTCTACACTCTCTGTGTCTCTCTCTCCCTCTAATTTTTCTATCACTCTCTTCCTCTTTTTCTTTATGTGTCTCTCTCTCTCTCCCTTTCTCCGCTCTCTCTCTCTCACTCTTTCCCTCTCTCTCCCTTACTCTCCCTCTCTCTCCCTCTATATTCCTTCCTCCCTCTCTCTCTCTCTCCCTCCCTCTCTCTCCCTTTCGCCATTTCTCTCCACCTCTCTCTACTCTTTCTCTCTCTCTCTCTCTCTCCTCTCCTCTCTCTCTATCTCTATCTCTCCCTCCCTCTCTCTATCTCTCCTCTCTCCTCCCTATCTCTATCTCTCTCTCTCTCTCCCTCCATATCTCTCTCTCTCTCTCCCTCCTTCTCTCTCTCTCTCTCTCTCCTCCCTATCCCCCTTCAAACTTTAAATGACTTTCTTTTTTTTCTTTTCTTGTGCATTATCATATTTTGTTCCATTTTTCTAGTATTACCGTGGTATCTATTAATCTTTATCGAGCTAAAAATACTTTATCAATTCATATAGATTATGCAAATGCATTTCCTCGATATTCACAATATTTAATTTTTAAATATTCATCTATAAGTAATTTTATTTAATTATTAGTATGTTTTGAAGTAATAGAATGTTTAATTTAAAATAATGATTGAGCATTATTTTTTGTAAATAAAATAGGGCAAAATCATTTCACATCGTCCATGGATGTACATAAGGTTTATGACTGAAATTTTGAATAAAGATTTTTTGAGTGGGCTTGAAACTTCATCAATTTTGCATGTAGTCAGTCGAGATGATGGATGGAGAAAAAATTAAGTGTCCTATAATCATCGCAAGTGTCAAAATATCCCTTTTCATGTTGCAAACACTATAAGATACCATTTGGCTAAATATGGCTTTGTGCCAAATTATTTTGTTTGGATTTATCATGGGGAATGTACAATGGCTCTGAATATTGACCAAAATGAGGGTACTGAATCATTTTCTTGTGGTGAAGAATCATCAAATACATACTATAGAATGATCATGAAGCTACTGGTGCTGACTTCATTATAGATTACATGGTTGAACCACCAAATCCTGAAGCTCAAAAATTTTATGAAATGCTTAAAGTTATAGATAAAGAGTAGTGGCCTGGTTGTAAAACACATTCATAATTGTCACTTGTGGCTCGACTTATGAGAATTAAGTTAGATGTCTGAGAAATTATCTGATCAGGTTACAGAACTGATGAAAGAGATTATTTTGGATAATAATTTGATCACTAACAACTTTTACAACACTAAGAAGTTACAAAGAGGAAAGGTCTACCTGTGGAAAAAATTGATTGTTGTTTCAATGGATATATGTTATATCGGGGTGGTGATAGTAATTTAATTAGCTCTAAGTTTTGTGATCATCTAAGATTTAAGAAGGCACCTCATGTTGTAGATACGCAACAAAAATTGAAAGTTGCATTTAAGAAGATGTATTATTTTTCTTTAATTCTTTGATTAAAAGACTATATGCATCAAATGCTATAGCAAATGATATGAGGTGGCATTTCGAGCATTAGTTAAGAAGCGGTAATGTGTCATCCATCAGATTCACTTTCTTGGCAGCATTTTAATCATATACATCAAGATTTTGTAGCTGAAAGTCAAAATGTTAGATTAGGTCTCTACACTGATGGATGTAAGCCAATTGGGCAATCTAGACAACATTATTCAAAATGGACAGTGATAGTGACACCTTATAACTTGCCTATGTGGTTGTGTATGAGGAGCAATACATATGTTTTTGTCAATATTAGTTCCAGGGCCAAAAAATCCGAAAGACATGCTGGATGTTTTCTTACAGCATTTATTACAGAGTTAAATTATTTGTGAAATGTTGGCATGAATACATATGATATCTAAAGAAGCAAATTTTCATTATGTGCACGGCCATTATGTGGACGGTAAGTGACATTCCTACATATTCAATGTTGTATGGCGAGAGTACTACAGGATGATTTACATGCCATTGCATGAAAAATTCTGATACATTTATCCTCAAATTTTGTGGTAAATAGTCATAATTTGATAACCATCGTATGTTTCTACCTATGAATTATCCATTTCGAAGAAATAGAACTCCATTTCAAAAAAATATACTGTGATGATAGTTACACCAATATTTCGTTCAGAAGATGATATTATGATAAAGATTTAGAGTTTGTGTTTGAAGAAGATAACTGAAAAGGATGCTACTAGAAGTAATGGACCAATAGGCAAAATATTTGGATGGAGGAAACGTAGTATATATTTGGGACTTGCCCTATTGGAAGTCCAATTTAATTCGTGATAACTTAGATGTAATGCATAATGAAAAAAAATACTTGACAATGTTTTCAATACTATATTTAATGTATATGGAAAAACAAAAGATACTTTAAAATCAAGACAAGAGCTGAATGATTACTATCAGTGTCCTAAATTGAAACTGAATGAGGCAACATGAAAATTTTATAAAGATTACTATACACTTAATAAGAAGGCAAGATAGATATTGTATGAATGGGTTAAAAATTTGAAATCCTCTGATGGATATGTGCCAAATATGGGTAGATGTGTAGATATGAAGAATCTTAAGTTATTTGGAATGCAAAGTCATGACAGTCATGCATTTATGTAGAGATTAATATCAATTGTATTCTGTGAATTATTTCCTCTAAGTGTTTGGAAGGCCCTTACAGAACTTAGTTTTTTTTTCAAACAACTTTGCAACCACAATCAAAATAGATGACACGGTGAGGCTGGAGATTGACATTCCACTTATTATTTGTAAGCTTTAACTAATATTCCCACTGTGTTTTTTTTACTCAATGGAGCATTTGCCGGTCTATTTGGCATATTAAGCAAGGATAGAAGGGCTCGTGCAATATAGGTGGATGTATCCTTTTTAGAGGTAAATACATATAATTGATGTGTTTTATTATTTTATACACAAAGTAATTTTAATTTATATAATTGAAAGCTAACATTATGGTTGTAGGTATCTTCGTGAGTTGAAATTGAATGTTAGAAATAAGGAAAAAGTTGAAGATTGAATTTGCAATGCATATTTAGTAAAAGAAGCATCATCATTTTGTTCTTATTATTTTGAGGATCATGTCAATACAAAGAATAGAAATGTGCCTCAAAATGATGAATGCCATGTGATGGCAGAAGATAATTATGTGGATAAACTATATATATTTCAAGCACCCTGGAAGAGCATTTGGAAGAATAGTGAAAAGATATATGATAGATGAAGAGTACAAAGCAACCCGAAGTTATGTTTTACTTAATTATGCATAGGTTCACCATATATTGAGTATATATACCCAAAATGGTTCCAGGTTTAATCATATTTTATTTTATCTTTAATAGGAATTATTAAAAATTGATTACATTTTTATCTCTAAGTCTATCCAACACACACCCTTAGAGTTATGGAGTGGTCGTAAACCTAGTTTACGTTATATCCGTATATGGGGGTGCACAGCACATGTGCGGAAATGAGAGACTGGGAAGCTAGAATCATGAACAGAAGTATGTCCATTTGTTGGTTACACCACAGACACGAGGAAAGGTTTGTTCTATAGTCCTCAAGATAAGAAAGTATTTATATCGACAAATGCTGCCTTTCTTGAAAATGACCACATGGAAAACTTCAAACCTCAAAGTAGGTCACTAGAGGAATTACAATTTGATCAGATCAGTCAACTACTAGTAACCTTGATTGGGGAACATAACAAAGAGACTAAACATCCTAATACTAGTGATGATGATCCATTATCTTACATGCATGCGATGGATGATCCTGATAAGGAAAAATGGCTAACATCCATGGAACAAGAAATGGAATATATGTATTCCAATTTAGTCTGGGAACTTGTAGATCTACCTAAATTAGTCAGGCCCATTGGGTGCAAATGGATCTAAAGAAAAAGAGAGGTGTGGATGAGAAAGTGAAGACTTTCAAAGCACAACTAGTAGCAAAAGGCTATACACAAAAGGAGGGAGTCGATTATGAAGAGACTATATCCCCAGTAGCTATGATTAAATCCATTCGCATCCTTCTTTCCATTGCTGCTGCTTTCGATTATGAGATATGGCAAATGGATGTCAAGACTACTTTTTTGAATGGTTTTTTTGATGAAAGCATTTATATGATGCAACCAGAGGGTTTCATAGTTAAAGGTCAAGAGCAGAAAATATGCAATTAATTAAGTCCATTTATGGGCTTAAACAAGCTTCAAGGTCATGGAACCTAAGGTTTGATGAAATGATCACAGCCTTCAATTTTGAGCAAAATGTTGATGAACCTTGTGTCTACAAGTACATCAAGGAAACCAAAGTAGTCTTTTTGGTACTATACGTGGATGATATCCTACTCATTGGGAATGATATAGGATTATTGTCCGACATAAAGAAATGGCTACTCAAAATGTTTCAAATGAAAGATTTGGGACAAGCGAGTTATGTACTTGGGATCCAAATCATAAGGGATCGTAAGAATAGACTCTTGGCACTGTCTCAACATCTTATATTGATAAGGTACTGGATCGGTTTTTGATAAAGAATTCCAAAAGGGTTACCTACCAAATCGACATAAAATTTTCCTATCAAAGGAGTAGTGTCCTACCACACCTCAAGAAGAATAGTACATGAGATGGTTCCTTATGCCTCAGTAGTGGGTAGCCTCATGTATGTCATGCTGTGTACAATACCAAACATATGCTATGTAGTGGGAATTGTTAGCCGTTATCAATCCAACCCAGAGATGGTATACTAGATTGCAGTGAAGCACATTCTCAAGTACCTTAGACGAATGAGAAACTATATGTTGATTTATTCAGGTGTTGACCTAATCCCATTGGATATACTGATTCTGACTTCATGAAAGATGACGTTGAAAGTCAATGTCTGGGTTAGTATTCACTCTTGGTGGTGGAGCTGTGGTATGGAGAAGTGTAAAACAATCCAGCATCACAGATTCTACCATGGAAGCTGAATATATAGCAGCTTGTGAAGTAGCTAAAGAAGTCTGGCTCAAGAACTTCATTACAGATCTAGAAGTTGTTCCAAATATGGATAAACCCATAGTACTTTACTGTGACAAGTGGAGCTGTGGCAAACTCCAAAGAATCAAGGAGTCACAAGAGAGTGAAACATATATAGAGGAAGTATCATTTAATTAGAGAAATTGTACACCAGGATGACGTGGCTATTATGAAGATAACATCGCAAGACAACCTTGTGGATCCGTTCACCAAGATGTTGCCTAAAAAATCATTTAAGGGTCAATTATATGGGATGGGTTTAAAAGACATGTCTCACATGCTTTAGAGCAAGTGAGAGATTGTTAGGGATAGTGCCCTATAAAGCATGAATTTGTATTTATGTTTTATGAAATTAATAAAAGTATTATATTTATTACATTTAGCTATGTTGTGCATAATCTATGAGTGAAACATCAAAAAATCCAGATTTATTATTGTAACCATAACGTCAGTGTATAATAGTTATACATGAAAGGATCGAGGTTATGGATTATAAATCAAATTGTTCGTAATAAATTAATTGAAGTTTGGGGATCTTCATATTAAATATTACTAGGGTGGTTCACTATCATTGAATGAAGTGACCTTAATCCAGGTCACTAATGTGGGGACATTAAAGTGGAGGCTCCATATATAATAAGATTATATAGGACAGGACTAAGGCATAGTTTTTAAATTCTTTTAAATACCGTTTATCTCAAGAATTAAAACATCGCCGATAGATGATCATATGCAGATCAGTCTCAACCCTGAGTAGTCATAGACTCTTGTTTATGTCAACTGGGCCTTTTGAGTCATGGGTTAAAATCCATTATGAAATGGGCACAATACTTGTGTCTTGGAGGCCCATTGATGTATGTAGCTGGGAATATAAACTATGGACATGGAATCCAACACTTCCTATAGAAGATGGATTGGTTCCCTTAAGTATTGGTTCTGGAACTGAATAGTTTGAGTGCTCTAATTTATAACATGTTTATAAATTAATTGTTCACTAGTGGATTAATGGAACTTAAGGATCAAGATATAATTAGAGGAAATGTTAATTTCACCCGACTCTAGTTATGAACAACTTCTTGGAGGATAGAACTGCATGTAATGATTAAATCAATGGACACTCTAAATTTTTGAGTAAAATCGATACTGTAAGGACAAAAGTTCAATTTCAAGTTTTTAGTGGAATAACTCTAAAATTAATAAATTAAAATAATTGATTAAAAAGTTTAATTAATTATTGAATTTATTGGAGCTTGAAATTGCAGGTCCAAGGGTCCCAATTCCACCTCTTTATTACTACAATGAACTATTCATGATTTGGAATAAATTAAACTCTCTTTAGCAATATAAAATGATAAGAATAACAATCATTATTATTTGAATTCGAATTTTATTCGTTTGCTCATTAAATAAAAAATAATCTACAAAGGGTAATAATATTAAATATCATTAATTCATTTTTATTTGATAAGGATTTGAATTTAAATATTATTAATTCATTTCCTTTTTTGATAAGGATTTGAATTAATAATATTAAATGTATAGAATTAATGAATATTAAAAGTATATAATTCATTTTCTTATTTGATAAGAATTTGAATTTAAGAATATTTAATATTATTAATTCATTTCCTTAATTGATAATGCTTTGAATTAATGAATATTAAATGTATATAATTTATTTTCCTATTTGATAAGAATTTGAATTTAAGAATATTAAATATTATTAATCATTTCTTATTTGATAAGGATTTGAATTTAAGAATATTAAATGTATATAATTCATTTTCTTATTTGATATGAAAGTGAATTTAAGAATATTAAATGTATATAATTCATTTTCTTATTTGATAAGAAAGTGAATTTAAGAATATTAAATATAATTAATTTTTCCTTATTTGATAAGGATTTGAAACATCTCTAAAAACCAAAATAGATTCTTTCCTTATAAGAAACCTAGCCTACAAGAGAGTTTATTATCCTAAGAGACCCCTTGCATCAAGTGTTGAGTATGCAAGGTAAATCTAGAGTGTATTGTTCCAGATCTGAATTCTTGGTGCCCACACACCTTAAAGAAGGAGGGCGAAATTGAAGACTATGGTACAAGGATTTCTTTCAATCTTACAAGTAAAAAAATCTTTTATAACAATAAAAGGTATAGATCTGATCTTCATCTTTTGATATTAATATGTGTTTGCATGGATTCCTGCTAAAATAAGAATTCATGAAAAATATTTTAAAAACTAATTCCGCTGCATTTTATGATTTTATTCCCTACACCGACTTGATATATATAACTAGTATACATACTTAGGTATGTCGACTTGATATCTACATAACTAGTAAACATTTATACATCAATATAAAAAGTATACATACTTAGGTATGCTGACTTGATATCTACAAAAAAGTATACATCAATATGCATGTATATTTTATACATAACTAGTATACATACTTAGGTATGCCGACTTGATATCAACATAACTAGTATACATACTTAGGTATGCCAACTTGATATCTACATAACTAATATACATTTATACATCAATATAAATATACACACTTAGGTATGCCGATTTGATATCTACAAAATAGTATACATCGATATGCATGTCAATTTTATACATAACTAGTATACATACTTAGGTATGCCAACTTGATATCTACAAAACTAGTATACATACTTAGGTATGCCAACATTATATCTACATAACTAGTATACATACTTAGGTATGCCATCTTGATAATTACATAACTATTATACATTTATACATCAATATAAACAGTATACATACTTAGGTATGCCGACATAACTATATATAAATAGTATACATAAACATACGTTTATTTTAAATAAGTGTATTTAAACATAACTATACATCAATATGCATGTGTGATATAATTCGAATTTCTTATATAAATGTATTTTACTATATATATAAACTAAAAAAAAGTATACATAAACATAATTATATATAAATTTAACAACGTATATTTAATGTCCATATATATATATATATATATATATATATATATATATTATTTAACAATATGTATATAAACATATTACTATATATAAATGTATTTATCTACATTAATATATATAACTATATATAAATAGTTTACATAAATAGTATAAGGCTTGCCAACTTGATATTTACATCAATATACATAACTATATATAAATAGTATACATAAACAGGGTATATAAACATAAGTGTATTTTATATAAGTGTATTTAAACAAAACTATACATCAATATGCATGTGTGATATAATTCAAATTTCTTATATAAGTGTTTTTTACTATATATATAAACTAAAAAAAATAGTGTACATAAACAAAATTAATATAAATATAATAATTTATATTTATTATATATATAACTATATATAATGTATTTAACAATATGTATATAAACATATTATTATAAAAATGTATTCTACATTAATACACATAACTATATATAATCTATACACATAAATAGTATAAGGTATGCCGACTTGATATCTACATCAATATACATAACTATATATAAACAGTATAGAAAAATAGTATAAATAAACATATGTGTATTTTAAATAAGTGTATTTAAACATAACTATACATCAATATGTATGTGTGATATATTCGAATATGAGTGTATTTTACTATATATATATAACTAAAAAAATAGTATACATAAACATAATTATATAAAAATTTAACAACGTATATTAAATATACATATATATATATATATATATATATATATATAATATAATGTTTTATAATATCTATATAAACATATTACTATATATAAATGTATTTATCTACATTAATATACATAACTAAATAAAACAATATACATAAAAAATATAAGGTATGTCGACTTGATATCTACATCAATACATGACTATATAAATATCTTATTATTCCTATTCTTTTTTTTTCTTTTTCTTTTTATTCTTCTTTTTCTTCTTCATCATCTTCTTTTCTTCTTATTCATCTTATTCTTCTTAACCTCCTTTTTCTTTTTATTCTTCTTATTCTTCCTTTCTTTTTATTCTTATTTTTTTTTATTCTTCTTTTATTTTCTTTTTTCTTTTATTCTACTTATTTTCCTTATTCTTCTTATTCTCCTTTTTAATATTTTTTTCTTAATTATAATATCCCTCTCTTTTGGCGGAGGGATACCATTGTTACATGCTAAGATACTACCCTCTGCCCCTTTACACCATTTTAAACAATTAAAAAAAATATAGCAAGTAATTGATAATGTCCTACGCTATCTATTATGTCGGGACTCTAACTTTTATTCCATAGGATTCTCCTAGTTTCCATTTTTATGAAATTTAGCAATTTTAAAACACTACTTGAGCCTTCTGCCTGCCAGTCTAGTAAAGACTTTCTGCTTGATTTTTCCTACTTGAATTTTCTGCTTGATTTTTCTACTTGAATTATCTGCTTGAGCTTTCTGCTTGAGCTTTTTGTTTCAGCATTCTACCTACCTATCTTCTCATAGCTAATTTCTTATATTTTCCTACTATCTCTTTTGCACCTTAATCATCATCTTCTACTATAACTTTGGATATACATCCACTAGTTACTACCTATATCTTTGTCAACTTGTATAGCTCCTACCTTTGGCCACTCTCTTGCTACTACTATCCTTTCTAACACATTCCTACTACTACTACTGCCCTGGTTGCTCCTTTTAGTGTCTGCCTAATTCTTTGTGCACTTGTATAGCTTCTGCTTTGACTATCACCTATAGCCACATATCCCATCAAACATACAATACAATCCTAGCTGGTGTTGCCTGTCTGCATTTATGGTGCTCGCCCTTATTGTTTCAGTTTGTGTATAAAAGTAGTTACTATCAATTAGCTGGCTGTAGTTTGTTTCTGCTGTTATTATTGAGCTCCTTCTAGTTCCTGCCAAGCTCTCTACTACTTCTAGAGTTATTTCTCTTCCATTCTTTTTCTCTGTTTCAAACAAACAAACAAAGAATAACAAACAAACAGTCACATCTTCTCTGCTTCTGTCTATGTGTCTTTATCAACCAAAGCAGTAGAATAATCTGACAGTTGGACCAGCTTTATTTGCCTCTGCCATCTGCCCATTCAGAAAAGAAACCAGAACAAACAAATATACATCCATCACCTTTTCTCCCTTGCTGATGC
This sequence comes from Sapria himalayana, assembly GCA_029783825.1. Lineage (NCBI taxonomy): Eukaryota > Viridiplantae > Streptophyta > Magnoliopsida > Malpighiales > Rafflesiaceae > Sapria > Sapria himalayana. The sequence goes on along the minus strand of JAREIK010007225.1, from coordinate 1,172 downwards.
CTCTCTACCAGCAACATGCCACGCCCCCACCTTCTGCAATAATATTCATTTCAAATTCTAACAAACAAATTCCAAATTCTAATAAATACGTGGTTACACTCGGCCATCACGTGTCAACTAACAAACCCCCAGGTAGACCCGGCCATCACGTGGAAACTATCAAACCTTCGGGCAAGCCCGGCCATCACTGGAACCTAATAAACCCCCGGGTAATCCTAGCCATCATGTGGCACCTAATAAACCTCTAGGTAAACCTAGTCATCACGTGGCACCTAATAAACCTCCGGGTAAACCTGGCCATCACGTGGCACCTAATAAACCTCCGGGTGAATCTATCCATCACTTGTCACTAATCACATATAATCTTTTCCCCACTCACATGTGCTTTTCCAGAATTACCATATCATAAATATTTCCCAAATCTCAAAGAAATCAAATTTTTAAAATAATATTTTTTAAGGTGGTTTAAAACCTCAAACCGCGTACCCCAAACATCCCCAAATACCACATACTCATCCATGAACACAATAAAAATTTAAACAGTTAAAAAGTTAACAAAATTCAAATGAAATGATAACTTGTTATACATGAAACCAAAAACCATGTTTGAATGCAACCAACCATCTGATCAAAATAGTATATATATGTAAAGTATTAAATCATAATAGACAGGATTGGAAAGCATACCCAATTTCAGCCCAACCTTCTATGTAATTTCTCGTAATAACATAAAAATGAAAACCTAACCAAATGACGTTTAAAATTTACAAACCACATATCAATGGAAAGTCCAAGAGATCATGAACTCATCAGTACCATCATTGTGGCTAAATAGTCACCGGAATGGCTGAAAAATAACAAATATCTGATAGAGAAATGGTGCAGCCGCCAGCGGGTTCACTACAGATCCCGGCGCGTCCGCCTGTAGTTAGCCATGAAATTTCATGGCTAGCATAATCCGGTCATGGAGCACTTGGTGGTCCAGCACGTGTCGTTGGTGGATGGCCGGTGGTACCTCTGATATGATCTCTCACGGCTCACAATTGGACAAAAAACCCAACTTGGTTCCCATTTTGGAGAGCTTTTTCCTAGTGTTTTGGAGTTCAAGAGGGTGTTTGGGGGCTAGGGTTTCATTTGGCACCCAAAGACAAGTTATATATAGCTTAGGGTCT
>JAREIK010007224.1:0-12197 GCA_029783825.1 Sapria himalayana | reverse complement strand
CCGCTGCAAAGACCAGAAAGTCGCGACAACAACAAAGCGGTCGCGACATCAAAGACAAAGAGGTCGCGACAAGATCAAGCTGTCGCGACATCAGTTCCACCAAAGACATGTCGCAACCAAACAAAGGCTTCTGCGACAAAGACTGAGACAAACAAGGTCGCGACAAAGAATTGATGTGCGACATCAACAACCAACTGGGCCAGTTAACTGAAATCCAAAAAGAGGTGCATCGAAATTAGGGCCCAACTTCAGAACCCTATAAATATGTAGCTGCTACTGAAGGAACGCAGCTCTTGGCGACTTGAAAGAGAGATCTGGGTTGCTGAAGGCTCCTGTATTTTAATTTTTCTTTTCTTTCTTTGTTTTATTTTAGATTAGTTCGTATTTTTGTTTAAATTTGGATCTGAACGTTAGCTGTTAAAGTTTTAGCTGAATGCAGATTTATATTTCTTCAAATTACTGTCTGGTTGTTTGAATTCCAGACAAATTTTGGATTTCGAACTGACCAGTTTCCTAATTATAGTGGTTCTTGATCAGCAAGCCAATGTATGGTGTAATCAGTGGTTTAGAAACCCAGCTTCCATTGAAATGACTCTATCGTCAGAAATTATCTTCCTGCATAATTTTATTCATCGATGCTGAACTTCAGTTTGTAAATCTACTTGCTGGTTTTGTTTATTTTGTGGAATTGATCCCAATATCAGTGTCGCTACCCATAAACGGATTGTCTCAAGCTCTGATTTCCAGGAGGCCCTCTGAGTGACACAGGGAAGGCATTCCTGAGAGTGATGAGCAATTCGTGGACGGTATGCGAACCTGCTATTGGTGATTTAATGTGCTCTGTGTGATTAAATTGATAAATCCTCTTTTCACTTGGAGACGAGAATGAGTTGAACGATTTATCAATTTAAACATGCAGAGAGTTCGCCTCGATTCGAATGGTGAATTCAATCCCGTGTTAGCAAGGATCTAATCAAGGAAAGAATGAGCTGTTCTAATTTTGAGGAAGAGAAACCAGTATAGTGTAAATCTGTGCAATGACTATAATTTAGGAGCTCAGGTTTACAGTCCAGGTTGTGGGTATGAAGTATTGAAAAAGAAAAATACCCAGAACAAGGCAGACCCAGATTAAAGGTAGTTATCTAACCCACTTGTCTTCGAAAGAAACAGTCAAGGTTAGATGATGAACAGTGGAAGTGTGGAGAGATCCAGCTACACTTTCATACTTCCTTGGACTAGTTTTTAAATCTGAGGTTCATGAAGCAAAATTACAAGTGAAATCTGAAGGAATTGATGTTTCACAATAGCTTTATTTCAGTATGCCCTTGTAGATAACTGTTCAAGTCTAAATTTGTTATTTTATTATTTCAGTATTCAATTCATCTGTTATTAATTCAATTCTTTTTTAGTTTTCATTATTTTAAGGCTTTCAAAGCTGATTCAAATTGTCTATCATAGTCCAAATAGTATAGAGCTTGAGTAGTCAGGGTAGTTGATTGAAAATTCTTGAGATCTCTGTGGGATCGAATATCTGGACTTAAATCCATTTTATTACTTGTTCGACCTGTGCACTTGTAGGATCTTGGATCGAAAGCAAAAAAAAAAGAAGATGTATCTAACCTTAAGGAACATTTTATATGTAGTATAATTGCAAGAAATAAACAACAAGTTTCATGGCATTATTGCTGGGGATTAGACAATAGTCCTTTGGTAATGGTGTCATAAATTTGTATATATCTTTGGTCACAACAAGTTTATGGCGCCGTTGCCGGGGATCGAAAGAATTTAGTAGATCAATATTCAGACGAAAGAAGGAAATACTAATTTGGACATTTAAAAAAAAAGAACAAAAATAGTTTTTCAAGCAGTGGTTATTTTTAGCCACTAACCTTTAACAAGCCATATTGAAAATATTTGTTGGCTTGACTAATCCTATTAATGTGAGTGTTTTGATTTCAGGAAAAACTTTAATGCATAGGAAACAGAACACTGATCTGATTCCAGCAGATACTGAATTAGAGAGAACACTCAGAAGCTTGAGAAAAACGAAAAGGGCAGAAAACTCAGCTATGGCAGATGAAAGGCAAGACCAGACTGAAGGACAAAGAACAGCAGCCAGAAGGCCTCCAATCACTGATACAATGGAGGACTTTTGGAGACCTATTATTCAGGATGAATACTCTGCAATCAGACAGCCTACAGTTGATGCAAATAATTTTGAACTGAAGCCAGCACTGATTACAATGGTTCAGCAACAACAGTTTACTGGTCATCCACAAGAAGACCCAAATGAGCACCTGGGAAGGTTTCTCAGGATGGCAAACACAGTGAAGTTGAATGGGGTGAGACCAGAGGTCATAAAATTGCATTTATTCCCATTTTCTCTAAGAGATACAGCAGCCACATGGTATGAATCTCTACCATATGGTTCTGTTGATACTTGGGAGGAGCTTGTGGAAGCCTACTTGGGTAGATTCTTCCCCCCATCACTCACCTCAGAGAGAAGGAGGGAGATAATTGTGTTCCAGCAGGGGGAAGATGAGAGCCTTTATGTAGCATGGGAGAGATTCAAAAGGTTGCCTGAAAAGATGCCCGATGCATGGAATAGACTTGAAGACCCAGATGGACATAGTGTATCATGCCTTGAATGATACATCTAAGGGCATTATTGATGCTTCATGTTGTGGAGCATTCAAACGTAAGAGTGCTGAAGAGGCAAGAGATCTGATTGAGGACCTGGCTAAATGCAATATGAAAGCTCCATCAGAGTTTTCAAGAGTAATTGGCAGAGGAAGAGGAGTCATGGAGCTGAGCAAGATGACAGCCATGGAGGCAAGTTGGATGCCATCATGCATAGAATGGACAAGCAAGAGAGGAAGATGCACACTGCTCATCGAAATAGGAGCAGTCGAAAGGGAACTATTGAGAGGAAGTGTTGATGTACCCACTGAAGAACTGTTTTATGATGCTGAGGAGGTTAAGTACTTGGGGGAGCCAAGAAGCTATCACTTCAAACCAAATCCTAACCTGCCAGCACACTATCATCCAGCACTGAGGAACCATGAAAATTTTTCATATGGTGGAGGGGCTCACAAGGCCCAAGGCATGGACAGAATCCTCAACAGGGATATCAGCAACCACCAAGGTTCCTGCAGTAGCAGCAAGGAGGTGAAAATGAAACGAGTACCAGAGTCAGAGGAGGGCTCAACCATTTGAAGATCAAATGCTGCAATTCATGGGGGACAACAAGAAGATGTTAAACCTCCATGAACAAAAGTTTGCAGAATTGGAATCCTCAAATACCAATTCTCAAATTTTTCAGAAGACCACTAATGCCTCCCTCAAGAACCTGGAGACCACAAATAGGGCAACTGGCCCTAAACCTGCAAAACCAGATGAAAGATGCCTTTCCCAGTGACACAAGAAGAATCCAAAAGACTGCATGGCTGTGCAGCTCAGAAAGTGGGAAGGACTTGGTGGAGAAAGACAGAAAAAGATGAAAGCAACAAGGGAAAGGAAGGCCTAGACAATGCTGAAACACTGGAGAAGGAAAGAAAGAAGGAACAGCTGTCCAGGAGAAGAGGAAGCAAGAAGAAAACCCAGAACAATCTGCTGCAGTCCCATTTCCACAGAGGCTGCAGAAATCAAAGATAGAGGAACAGTTTGCAAAGGTTTTTGAAAACTTTCAGAAACTGGATATCAGTATGCCTTTCACATAAGTGGTGACTCAGATGCCACTTTATGCAAAAAATTTTGAAAGACATACTGAGCAAAAAGAGGAAGATTGTTGAAGAAGGAATTGTGAACTTGACTAGCAACTTGCAGTGCTGTGATCAAGAGAGACTTACCAGAAAAGATGAATGATCCAGGGAGCTTCACCATTCCCTGCACCATTGGAGAGTTTGAGTTTCAGAAAGCTCTTTGTGACTCAGGTGCCAGTATCAATTTAATGCCCTATTCTGTTGCCAAGAAGTTAAGTTGGGGGAGCTTACTCCACTACTATTACCCTCCAAATGGCAGATAGAACCCTGGCTAAAACCTGAAGGAATCATAGAAGATGTGCTGGTAAAGGTGGGAAAATTTATTTTTCCTGTTGATTTCATCATACTGGATATGGAGGAAGATTCCAAGTACCTTTGCTGCTGGGAAGACCATTCCTTGCAACTGGAGCAGCTCTAATCGATATGCAGAAAGGAATCTCACTCTCAGAGTTGGAGAAGAGGCAGCTGACTTCAATTTGATCAGAAAGTTTGAAGAATTTAGACACAGAAGGGGAAGATATCAAGTCAATAGAAGATGTATGTGTCAACAACTCTGATGTTTACTATGATTGTAATGCCCAACTTTCAATAATGAAAAAGAGATGAATTTCCAGTATCTTGAAGGTTTTGATTCAGATTTTATGCACAACAGTTACATTCTACTGAAAAAGTTATGAGTCTTGAACAAAAAGGGATAAAAAAAGGAGACAAAAATGAAAAAAAGGAATTTCATCAAGAAACCAGTGAAGAAGGGCTAGTTTTAAAGGAGTTGCCAAGCCATTTAAGTATGCTTACCTGGAGCTGCCAAAGAGTAAACCAGTATAGTTCATGCTAGACTTAGTGATGCTGAGGAACAGAGGTTGCTGGAAATTTTAGGAATCATAAGGAGTCTATAGCTTGGTCTATTGAAGAAGTTAAAAGGTATCAGTCCATCAATATGCATGCACAAAATACTGCTGGAAGAAATGCAAAGCCAACTATTGAACATCAAAGGAGATTGAACCCAGTAATGAAAGAAGTAGTCAGGAAGGAGGTGCTCAAATGGTTAAATGTTGGTTTCTATCTATGCAATTTCAGACAGTCCTTGGGTTAGCCTAGTCCATGTGGTTCCAAAGAAGGGTGGATTTACTGTGATCCGCAATGAAAGAATGAATTAATTCCAACAAGAATAGTGACAGGATGGAGAGTATGCATTGATTACAGGAAGCTGAATACAGCAACCAGGAAAGATCATTTCCCTTTGCCCTTCATTGATCAGATGTTAGACAGATTAGCAGGACAACCTCATTTTTGTTTCTTGGACGGGTATTCAGGCTACAATCAGATTGCAATTGCACCTGAGGACCAAGAAAAGACCACATTCACATGCCCCTATGGTAGCCTTTGCTTCAGAAGGATGCCATTTAGGTTGTGCAATGCTCCGGCTACTTTCCAGCGATGTATGATGTCAATGTTCTCTGATTTGGTTGAGGAAGTCATGGAAATTTTTATGGATGACTTTCACAGTGTATGGGTCCAGTTTTGAAACAATGTCTGAACAACCTAGAAACAGTACTTCAAAGATGCAAGGACAAACAGCTAGCACTAAATTGGGAAAATGTCATTTCATGGTAACAGAAGGTATTGTTCTTGGTCATAAAATTTCTGCTACAGGGCTAGAAGTGGACCAATCCAAAATTTCCATTATCAAAACCCTTGCACCTCCCACAAACAGTAAAGGGGATAAGGAGTTTCTTGGGGCATGCTGGATTTTATAGGAGATTCATCAAAGACTTCTCCAAGATAGCCAGACCATTATGCAGATTACTGGAGAAGGACACAAAGTTTAATTTTGATGATTCCTGCAAGGCTGCCTTTAAAGAAATCAAGATCCATATTGGTTCAAGCACCTATCATGGCTGCACCAGAATGGGATCAGGGATTCGAAATAATGTGTGATGCCAGTGATTTCGCAATGGGGGCTGTATTGGGGCAAAGAAAAGAGAAAATATTCAGAGCCATATATTATGCTAGAAGAACCTTCAATGAAGCGCAAGAAAACTATTCCACAACTGAAAAGGAGATGCTAGCCATAGTGTTTGCTTGTGAGAAATTCAGGGCATACATTCTGGGATCCCATGTTGTAATTCACACAGACCATGCAGCCATCAATATCTAATGTCAAAAAAGGAAGCTAAACCAAGACTGATAAGGTGGGTGCTGCTACTGCAAGAGTTTGATTTGGAATTAAAGATAAAAAGGGAGTGTGACAATGTGATAGTTGATCACTTGTCCAGAAGTAGAAAGGCATGAAACAGAAATGAGGAGGCAGAATTAACAGAGAACTTCCCAGATGAACAGCTGTTTAAGGTGTCATTCCAACTTCCATGGTATGCTGATATAGTGAATTACCTGGCTTGTGGAGTAATTCCTCAGGAATTCAGCTACCAATAGAAAAGAAAGCTCAGGACTGACAGCAGGTACTACATCTGGGATGACCCCACTGCTATTTAAAAGAGGTGCTGACATGATTATCAGAAGATGTGTACCAGAGAGTGAAAAATGTAAAATCTTGAATGAATGCCATGCATCACCATATGGGGGGCATTTTTGGAGAAAGAACAGCTCACAAGATACTCCAATCTGGGTTTTATTGGCCCACTATCTTCAGAGATTGTGCTGAATGGGTCAAATTGTGTGATAGATGCCAAAAGATTGGAAATATCAGCAGTAGAAATGAAATTCCCCTAAAAGGTATAATGGTGTACAAATTTTTTATGTATGGGGAATAGATTTATATGGGACCATTCCCACCATCATTTGGAAACCTGTATGTATTGCTGGCAGTGGATTATGTTCCAAATGGGTGGAAGCAGTGGCGTGTCCAAGGAAGGATGCTAATACAGTTGTGAGTTTCTTACAAAAGAATATTTTGAGCAGATTTGGAACACCCAGAACTATCATAGTGATGGGGGAAGCCATTTTGCAAACAAAATATTTGCAAACTCATGAGCAGGTATGGGATCAAGCATATAAGGAGTCTAGCTTATCATCCCAGGACCCAATGGACCAGGCAGAGATTTCCAATAGGGAGATTAAAAGAATCCTGGAAAAGACTGTAAGTTCAAGCAGGAAGGATTGGTCTTCCAAACTTGATGATGCACTTTAGGCTTACAGGACTGCATTCAAAACTCCCATTGGAATGTCCCCATACAGAGTTATCTTTGGCAAACCATGTCATCTACCTCTTGAACTGGAATACAAAGTTATGTGGGCCATCAAGAAGCTAAACTTGATTTTAAAACTGCAAAGGAAGAGAGACTGCTCCAACTGAATGAACTGGAAGAACTGAGAAATGAAGCCTACGACAATGCTAGAATATACAAAGACAAAACAAAGAAATGGCATGATCAGAGGATTCTTAGAAAAGAGTTCAGAACAAGAGAACAGGTTCTTCTTTTTAACTCCAGATTGAAGTTATTTCCAGGGAAGTTAAAATCCAAATGGAGTGGACCTACACAGTAGTGTCAAGCAATACATTTGGAGCAGTAACACTAAAGACTGATGCTGGGGAAGAATTTAAAGTCAATGGACAAAGACTGAAGCATTATCAAACAGGGAGGAAAGAAAGGAAGAGCTCCAGCTGGTTTATTGAGAGAGAGAAAGAATCAAAACAGCAAGTCCATCTAAGGACTAAAAACTGAGCAGCTGATGGGAGGCAACCCATAAGATTTTAGTTTCTGATTTAGACTTTGATTTATTTTAAAATTCACCTGAATTTTGTTTTCTTTAGTTTTATAATGATTAGCTAGTACTCGAGAAATTAATTTTGTTTAATTGAATCCTTTCTGGAAATATTGTAGAGTGCTTATGCATAAATGCAAGTCAAGGAGAGAAAAGTAACAACTTCCAGGACAACTCCAGCAATCCACAAGATAGAGCTATTTGAAAAAGGGGAGCATTCTTTTCCCTATACAAATTCTGTGAAAATTGAATAGTATACATGTTTGAATTGCTGTGTGGAAATGGTTCATTTGATGACAAGAATCTGTTAATTAATCAAAGGTGAAAAGCTGTCTGTCATTAATTTGAGGCAAGTACAGAAGTTGTCGCGACATCAGTCAGAGGTCGCGACATCAACACTACATTAGAAGTTGTCGCGACATCATTCAAGGGTTGCGACAACTTAACCACGTCACGAGATGCTTGATGTCGCAGCCTAATGTCGCAGCCTTAGGATGACTTGTCCTCCCACCGTTAACTATTGTCGCGACAACAATAGGTTGTCGCGACATAAAAGAAAAGCTCGCCAGCTGGGCAGCTCTTAATTTTGCCCTAAATTTAATGACAGCACACAACAGCAACCAGAATTGAAGTCGCGACAAGCGCAAATAAATGAAATAAGAAATAGCCCACAATAATAATTGAATTGCAACTGTTGAGAGACTCTTTTCATATCATCTCTTTCCATGAAGCAAATTCAACTTTTCATCTTCGCGTTCTCCTCTTTTCCTTGATTTTGAAAACCCTAGACCAAAATTCCTTCCTCAAACCCTTCCTAACTAGCAAATGGCCGACCCTTCTACCCTAGTTCCAAACCTGAACGAAATCATGGAAGAGTGTATGCAACCCGAAGGGGAGGTTCATCTGGAACCTACACAGGAGAACAGGCCTTCTGAACAACCTGAAGTTCAACCATTTGCAAGGCAGCAGAAAGAAAGGGAAAGGAGAGGCAACAAGAAGAGGAGGAGGATGACTTCATTTCAGAAGAAGCTTAATCTGTATGGAAGAACACTATGCAGGAAAGGGATTCATAGGAGAAAGGGGATTCAGTCATCTCATCTCCCCGTTCAAAGAGTTGATAGAGCAAAGAAAGTGGGAAAAATTCTGCAAACATCAAAAAAACGGGTTATGCAGCAGTTGTGCGAGAATTTACTCAAACCTTGTTGGTAGAAGGGAGAACTCTGTTTTCGTCAGAGGGGTTTGGTTCCATATGGAGCTGAGGCTATAAATACAATGTACGGAATGGAGGGTCAAAAGCATGGATCCAAGTACAAAAAGTTAGCAGACAACCCTAACAGAGAAAAGATAGCTAAAGACTGACAGACGGCAAGGTGAAATGGGGTCAATGTCAAGGAGAGAAAAAGATTAAAACAGGGGAGATCTGACAGAAGAAGCAAAGGTATGGTTCTATTTTCTGGCTTATGTTCTGGTTCCTACAAAGCATGTTGCACAATAAGAGAACAAGAAGCCATCATTCTCTATGCCATACTGAAGGGTTATAAGATTAATGCTGGGGCTATTATTGAAAACTTAATAATGAGATATCATGAGGGAAACAAAAGAGGTTTAATCCCTCACCCAACAACCATCACTAGGCTTTGTTTGAAGGCTGGTGTGAAGGGAAGTTGGGCAGAAGAAGAATAGTGCCCACAAGTTTCACCATTAACCCTGACTGGGGTAAGTAAGGGACCTAAAAATCAAAAGAAAAGGAGGTTAGAGTGGAAGCAGATTCAAAAGATGAGGAGGAGAGTGCAAGACAAGTAGAGGACACCCTGATGGTTGAAATCCAAGAAGAACAAAATCCAGAAACACAACCAGAAGGGAACACCTCTATTTTTGTAGAGGACCTGGAAGCAAATGAAAGAAGTCCTATAGATTTCACCACCCACTAGCCAGCTCTCCCCCAATGAGAAACAGGGATTTCAGAGAACAAGGAGAAAGCTCTAGAGGAGCCCAAGAAAATAACCAAATAATGGAGATGCTCATTTCTATGCAGAAAAATAAGAAAGAGAAGAGAAATGGAGCATTCAAAAAAATTCAGAGAAGATGTGTATGAAGCTGATTGAAAGAGATATATCAACAGTGGGAAAAGAACTGAATAGAAAAGAGGAAATGTATGAAGCAGAGTTGAAGAGAAAAGAGCATAAATGGGAAGAGGAGTTGAGCAGAAAGGAGGAGCAGCTTAAAAATCCTAGAGCATCAAGAAAAAATTTTCAAAAAGGAAATGGAGAAGAGACCAAGATCTACTGAAAACGCTGCAGCTTAGCCATGAATCATTCTATAATAATCAGTATGATCGAGACTTTCAACTCCTGAAACTTATCAAGGAAAGGGATGCAGAACAAGAAGCCAAGACAAAGGAGCATATCAAAGGGTTCATGTTCTTATATATGTCATTGTTAAAGGACTTCAAGAAGAAGATGATAGATAGAGATAAAGTTCTTGATGACAATGATGCTTATAGAAGAAAAATATGGCTGGAAAATTTGGATTTGATTAACAACAATCTATCCAAATTTTTAGAGGTCATGACAGAAATGGAGCGTACAATGAACACATTGGGTCAGAGGCAAGATGATTGAATAAAAAAGTTGATCTCACCAATGAACTGATTCTTGAAGAACAAATAGAGAGAAAGTGCCAAGCTGAAGAAGAGGACAGAAATGAAATTCCCAAAGTTCAACCCAAACCTGGCAACCCTTGATCTGGATCCTCCAAACATATTTGCTACTTCCTCAAAAAAGAAAAAACCTTCCAATTGACTCATCCATCTCTTCCTCATTCCCAGCCTGTTGATTCTCAACTTTTACACAATCTCATGAATAAAATAAGAAATTTGTTTGGTGTTGTGTTGTTTGGAGTCAATTTGTGTGTTTACTTTTTGCTTTAATTGTTAGAAGAATAACAGTAGAATTAGCTCAGTAATGAAATGATGACATATCATAATATTAGCTAATTGATTAGAATATAGACTGAAACACAACTAATTGAAAAATAAGGGCTAATTGGCACATATTGAACTGAAACACAAATTGCTTAATTGATTTGAATTAGTTGGTAAGTCCAATTTAAAGGATTATACAAATGAAGGAGCAAAAACATATTTTTGGGTTTGAATTATAAACAGTTAGCCAAAGAGCTTGGTGAACCTGGGATCAAATAAATCCTCATCAACTGAAGTGAGTCAAGGACATCCTTAGGGTTATTCACAGTTAACCAAAAAGAATTCTAGAACTTGTTAGATTATTGATCAAGGCGAAATCCTAGGTAATACAACTAACAAGAAATGATGCAGGCTATCCTTGGCAGTTTGAGCCTTTCTAGCCACCATTATATATATGCTTTTGTATACACCCTAGCTCCTAAATTTGAGCCAAAACAGTCCTTATCTTCAAAACAAGCAATTGGAAATCCCAAGCCTTCCTTTCTAACTAATCCTCCAGTAAAGAACCTCTGATTACCCAAAAACTCAAGAAGGGAGGAAGAAATAAAGTTTGGGGGAGCATATTTTTGGAGAACTAAAGGAGAAATACAGAAAGGGGTGAAGAAGGACAGATCTAAATCAGGAGGAAACAATAGAAAGAAAGCTTAAAGGAAGAAGTTTTTTCTTGTGGCCTAACTCTCTTGAACAATTAAGTTCTTAGGGGTGTTTCAACACCTAGTACCCTAATGCCAACTGGTATGGGAGTTACTAACCCAAAGTTCACTAAGAGTGTTAGAAAGCCTAAAAAGACAGAACATTAGATTTTTCCTGAAAAGTGGCAGAGAGAGAGTTCCAACGATGAGAAATACAAATGAAAAACTGGAACAACAGTTTTAAACACAAGAATTCAAGGAGATAACCCAAAAATAAAGTTTGGGAGAAATCAACTAAAGAAGTTGCAAGGAAAAGGAAGGCAGCAGTTAAGTGAGAAAGACGAAAGAGTTTGGGTAATCTTAACCTAAAAATTCCATCTATCCTACCCATTACCCAAGCCTAACATTACAAGCCTGAAAGACCTGACTGATCTTGAAGGTTGGAATTTACCTACTTTAGTGGAGATCATATGAACAACAAGCATATGGAATTTGGAAACTATTCAAAGGATCAAACTGTGAAAAGCCTCTGAGGGTTAGCTGACTCACTAAGAATTAAGGAAGAAAACTAACCCACTCTTCAGCAGGATCAATTGACTATACTGTTTATAAAACAGATTCAACAATTTAGTTATGTACACCTGATTGAGTAGAAAACTAACCTTTATCTGGACTTGAAGCTAAATATACAATAACGAATGCAATTTAGTTTTTCAATTAAATTGGTTGCAACTGCAAAACAAAACAGAAAAATGTCCTTTGTTTGAGGATAAACAAATCTTTCTATTCTTTGCTTGAGGACAAGCAAAATTTTAAGTTTAGGGGAGTTTGATGAGCTTAAAAGTCATCTATTTTCAGTCCATTTTTCTGATTTATTTTATTCTAAAAAAGGCTGATTTATGTGCAGGAAGATGGAATACTTCACCAAGCTGCTGTGCAGCAGGGAATTCAAAGAAAGCATAAATTGTAGTAAAAGGAGCAGAATATGCTGAGTAGTACTGATGTAACTGGCTGAAGGAATTGCAGCATGAGAGGCATAAAAGGATTAAAGGATTTGATGTCGTGAAGCCTGTAAGCAATCGAAATACATATTAAGGT
>JAREIK010007223.1:0-30680 GCA_029783825.1 Sapria himalayana | reverse complement strand
TTTAATGGTTTAAGTATTACGAGGTTTTATCATTTAGAGTTTAGTGATTATGTTTTTAGCATTTAGTTGTTTATAGGTATAATTTAAATAATAAAATAACAAAAAATATTCTTACAATTTTTATCATTTTCATAGGTTTATAACCTTTGAAAATATAATATTATTCAAATTTTTTTGTAAGTGAATACAATCTTAGTTATATTAATATTAATAAAAAAATATCATTTAATTCATTTTTAAAAAATTTATTGATAGATTATTAATAATAATCAATAATTAAATTAATAAAACTACTAATAATAAGGATAGAGATTAATTAATAAACTATTGATGGTTATTATAGTTATCTTTTATTATATTGGTTATATAGGTTTAATGCTTTCAGTATTTAGGGGGGTTTGGGGTTTAGGAGTCTATAGATTTAAATGTTTAGGTATTTCGTGTTTTATAATTTTTATTTAAATAATAAAAATATAAAAAATTATTTTTGTGATTTTTTATCATTTTTGAAGGTTATAACCTTTGAAAATATAATAATTTTTAAATTTTTTTTCAAAGGTAAAAATAATATTTAGTTATAATAATATTAATAATTATAAAACATTAAAATTCAATATAAGTAATTTTATTGATAGATATTATAATTATGATCAAAAAATAAATTAATAAACTATTATTAATAAGATTGATAGTAATTAAAATATAATTAAAAAACCTTTTTACAATGATTCAAAATCAAAGTAAAATATATTACTAAATAATAAATTTTTATTATTTAATTTTTTCTTCTATTTATAATCTTATATATTTTTTTTGAATAAAAAATAAATTATTAAAATTATATTTGTTTAATTATTTATTTTATAATTAACATTTATATAAAAATAATCTAATAAATAATTAAAATGAATATTTAAAATTATAATAAATAAAAATTTAAATGAGATTTGTGATTTATTATATATTGTATACCAGTTTATTGGTTTGATTATTTAGTAGTTTAGCAATTTATGTTTTTTGGCATATTGTGGTTTATAGGTTTTATTTCCATAATAAAAATAAAATTTTTTTTTTAGATTTTTTCTGATTTTCAAATGTTATAATCTTTGAAAATAAGATCATTTTTCAAATTTTTTGAAATGTGGATACCATGTATAATTATATTAATCTTACTGATTATATATCATATAATTTCAATATAAACAATTTTAATGATAGAAATTATAATAATGATCAAAAATTTAATTAATAAGCTATTTATAAAATTATAAATTTTAATCAAAATATATTTACATGATGCAAAATGATTCAAAATCAAATCAAAATATAATACTAAATAATAATATTTAATTTTTAAATTTTTCCTTCTTTTTATAAGCTTATATTTTTTTTGAAAAAATATATTATTTAAATAATGTTTGTCTCGCTCAAAATTTATTTTGTAATTAATTTTTGTAAAAAATTAAACTATAAATAATTAAATTGAATATTTAAAATTATTATAAATAGACATAAAAATGTGATTTATTATTCATTAAGTAGTATATAAATGTTAAAGGGTTTATGTATTTAGGGGTTTCGGGGTTTATGACCTTACTGATTTAAGTAAGCAGACATTTAAAGTTCTATAGTCTTTATTTAAAAAATGAAATAACAAATAATTTATTTTTATTATTTTTTATCATATTTTAAAGGTTATAACCATTGAAAATATAATAATTTTTAAATTTTTTTCAAAAGTAAATACAATATTTATTTATTATGATCATAATAATTATATATAATATAAATTCAATATAATCGATTTTATTGATAGATATTCTAATAAATCTAAAAAATAAACTAAAAATCTATAATGATATGATTCATATTACTTAAAATATAATGTGAAAACCTAAAATGATTAAAAAGCAAAGGAAAATGTATTACCAAATAATAATTATTTGTTTTAAAATTTTTTTTTTTAAAAAAGTTTATCTATATTTTATTGGGGAAAAATAATTTATATAAATTATATCTATCTAACTCATAATTTATTTTGTAAATAATATTAATATAAAAATAAATAAATAACTAATTAAAATGAATATATTAAATTATAATGAAAACAATAATATTGTGATTTATTATTTATTATTTAGTGTATACTAGTTTAATTTAAATTAGATCTGTCTCACTGATAATTTAATTTGTAATTAATATTTCTATAAAAATAAACTGATAAATAATTAAAATAAAAATTTAAAATTATATTGAATACAAATTTAAATGATTTTTATGATTTATTATTATTGTATACTAGTTTAATGGTTTAAGTATTTAGAGGTTTTGTCGATTTGGTGTTTAGTGATTTATGTTTTTAGGCACTTAGTGGTTTATATATATTATTTAAAAAATAAAATAACAAAAAAATGTTATAATTTTTTATGATTTTCATAGGTTATAACCTTTGATAATATAATAAAACTTAAAATTTTTGAATTGTGAATACAATCTTTAGTTATAATAATATTAATAATTATATATCATATAAATTCAATATAAACAATTTTTTTGATAGATATATTTATAATGATCAAAAATTAAATTAATAAACTATTAATAATAAGATAGAGATTAATTAATAAACTTTTGATAGATATTATAATTATCCTTTGTTATATAGGTTATATTATTTTAATGCTTTAAGTATTATGGGGCTTTTGGGGTTTAGGAGTCTATTGATTTAAATGTTTAGGTATTTTGTGATTTATAATTTTTATTTAAATAATAAAAATATAAAAAATTATTTTTGTGATTTTTTATCATTTTTGAAGATTATAACCTTTGAAAATATTATAATTTTTAAATTTTTTTTCAAAGGTAAAAATAATATTTAGTTATAATAATCTTAATAATTATAAAACATTAAAATTCAATATAAGTAATTTTATTGATAGATATTATAATTATGATCAAAAAATAAATTAATAAACTATTATTAATAAGATTGATAGTAATTAAAATATAATTAAAAAAACCTATTTACAATGATTCAAAATCAAAGTGAAATATATTACTAAATAATAATTTTTTGTTATTTAATTTTTACTTCTTTTTATAATTTTTTTTTGAATAAAAAATAAATTATTAAAATTATATTTGTCTCATTATTTATTTTGTAATTAACATTTATATAAAAATAATCTAATAAATAATTAAAATGAATATTTAAAATTATAATGAATACAAATTTAAATGAGATTTGTGATTTATTATATATGGTATACTAGTTTATTGGTTTGATTATTTAGGAGTTTTATTGTTTAGGAGTTTAGCAATTTATGTTTTTAGGCATATTGTGGTTTATAGGTTTTATTTAAATAATAAAAATAAAAATAAAAATTTTTAGATTTTTTATGATTTTCAAAGGTTATAACCTTTGAAAATAAGATAATTCTCAAAATTTTTTGAAATGTGAATACCATGTATAATTATATTAATCTTACTAATTATATATCATATAAATTCAATATAAATAATTTTAATGATAGATATTATAATAATGATCAAAAATTAAATTTATAAACTATTAATAAAAATATAAATTTTACTTAAAATATATTTAGATGACGCAAAATGATTCAAAATCAAATCAAAATATATTACTAAATTATAATATTTAATTTTTAAATTTTTCGTTCTTTTTATTAGCTTATATTTTTTTTTATTAAAAATCAATTATTTAAATAATGTTTGTTTCACTCGAAATTTTTTTTGTAATTAATTTTTGTAAAAAATTAAACTATAAATAATTAAATTGAATATTTAAAATTATAATAAATAAACAAAAAATGAGATTTATTATTCATTAAGTAGTATATAGATGTTAAAGGGTTTATGTATTTAGGGGTTTCAGGGTTTATGAGCTTACTGATTTAAGTAAGCAGGCATTTAATGGTCTATAGCTTTATTTAAAAAATGAAATAACAAAAAATTTATTTTTATTATTTTTATCATATTTTGAAGGTTATAACCATTGAAAATATAATAATTTTTAAATTTTTTTAAATAGTGAATACAATATTTATTTATATAATCATAATAATTATATATAATATAAATTCAATATAATCAATTTTATTGATAGATATTCTAATAAATCTAAAAAAATAAATTAAAATCTATAATGAATTATGATTCATATTACTTAAAATATAATATGAAAACCTAAAATGATTCAATAGCAAAGGAAAATGTATTACTAAATAATAATTATTTGATTTGAAATTTTTTTTCTTTTAAAAAGTTTATCTATATTTTTTTGATGAAAAATAATTTATATAAATTATATCTATCTAACTTATAATTTATTTTGTAATTAATATTTATATAAAAAAACAAATAACTAATTAAAATGAATATTTTAAATTATAATGAAAACAATAATATTGAGATTTATTATTTATTATTTACGGTATACTGGTTTAATTTAAATTAGATCTGTCTCACTGATAATTTAATTTGTAATTAATATTTCTATAAAAATAAACTGATAAATAATTAAAATAAAAATTATAAATTTTACTGATTACAAATTTAAGTGATATTTATGATTTATTATTAATGTATACTAGTTTATTGGTTTAAGTATTTACACGTTTTATAGTTTAGGAGTTTAGTGATTTATGTTTTTAGGCATTTAGTGGTTTATAAGTATAATTTAAATAATAAAATAACAAAAAAAATATTTGCAATTTTATCATTTTCATAGGTTATAACCTTTGAAAATATAATAATATTTAAAATTTTTTAAAATGTGAATACACATTCTAGTTATATTAATATTAATAAAAATATATCATTTAAATTCAATTTAAACAATTTTATTGATAGATATATTAATAATGATCAAAAATTAAATTAATAAACTATTAATAATAAGATAGAGATTAATTAATAAATATTGATAGATATTATAATTATCATATATTATATAGGTTATATATGTTTAATGCTTTAAGTATTTAGGGCTTTTGGGGTTTAGGAGTCTATAGATTTAAAAGTTTAAGTATTTACTGATTATAATTTTTATTTAAAAATAAAAATATAAAAAATTATTTTTGAATTTTTTATCATTTTTGAAGGTTATATCCTTTGAAAATATAATAATTTTTAAATTTATTTTCAAAAGTAAAATAATATTCAGTTATAATAATATTAATAATTATAAAACATTAAAATTCAATATAAGTAATTTTATTGATAGATATTATAATAATGATCAAAAAATAAATTAATAAACTATTATTAATAAGATTTCTAGTTATTAAAATATAATTTAAAAACCTATATACAATGATTCAAAATCAAAGTAAAATATATTACTAAATAATAATTTTTTGTTTTTAAATTTTTACTTCTTTTTATAAGCTTATATTTTTTTTTTAGAATAAAAAATAAATTATTAAAATTATATTTGTCTAACTAATTATTTACTTTGTAATTAACATTTATATAAAAAATAAACTGATAAATAATTAAAATGAATATTTAAAATTATAATGAATACAAATTAAAATGTGATTTGTGATTTATTATATATGGAATACCGGTTTATTGGTTTGATTATTTAGGAATTTTTTGTTTAGTAGTTTAGCAATTTATGTTTTTAGGCATATTGTGGTTTATAGATTTTACTAAAATAATAAAAATAAGAAAATTTTTTCTTAGATTTTTTTTTTGATTTTCAAAGGTTATAACCTTTGAAAATATCATAATTTTTAAAATTTTTTGAAATGTGAAGACCATGTATAATTATATTAATCTTACTTATTATATATCAAATAAATTCAATATAAACAATTTTAATGATAGAAATTATAATAATGATCAAAAATTAAATTAATAAGCTATTCATAAAATTATAAATTTTTATCAAAATATATTAACATGATGCAAAAAGATTCAAAATCAAATCAAAATATATTACTAAATAATAATATTTAATTTTTAAAATAAACCTTCTTTTTATAAGCTTATATTTTTTTAAAAAAAATCAATTATTTAAATAATGTTTGTCTCACTCAAAATATAATTTGTAATTAATTTTTGAAAAAAATTAAACTATAAATAATTAAATTGAATATTTAAAAATATTATAAATAGACATAAAAATTAGATTTATTATTCATTAAGTAGTATATAGATGTTAAAGGGTTTATGTATTTATGGGTTTCGGGGTTTATGAGCTTACTGATTTAAGTAACCAGGCATTTAAAGGTCTATAGACTTTATTTAAAAATTGAAATAACAAAAAATTTATTTGTATTATTTTTTTATGATATTTTGAAGGTTATAACCATTGAAAATATAATAATTTTTAAATTTTTTTCAATAGTGAATACAATATTTATTTATTATAATCATAATTATTATATATAATATAAATTCAATATAATCAATTTTATTGATAGATATTCTAATAAATCTAAAAAAATAAATTAAAAATCTATAATGAATATGATTCATATTACTTAAAATATAATATTATAACCTAAAATGATTCAATTACAATAGAAAATGTATTACTAAATAATAATTATTTGTTTTGAAATTTTTTTTTATTTTAAAAAGTTTATATATACTTTTTTGATGAAAAATAATTTATATAAATTATATATATCTAACTCATAATTTATTTTGTAATTAATATTTATATAAAAATAAACAAATAACTAATTAAAATGAATATTTTAAATTATAATGAAAACAATAACATTGAGATTTATTATTTATTATATAGGGTATACTGCTTTAATTTATATTAGATCTGTCTCATTGATAATTTAATTTGTAATTAATATTTCTATATTAATAAACTGATAAATAATTAAAATAAAAATTAAAAATTAAACTGAATACAAATTTAAATGACATTTTTGATTTATTTTTAATGTATACTAGTTTAAAGGTTTAAGTATTTAGAGGTTTTGTCGATTAGGTGTTTAGTGATTCAATGTTTTTAGGCACTTAGTGGTTTATATATATTATTTATAAAATAAAATAACAAAAAAATTTGGTAATTTTTTTTCATTCTCATAGGTTATAATATAATAATATTTAAAATTTTTGAAATGTGAATACAATCTTTAGTTATAATAATATCAAGAATTATATATCATATAAATTCATTATAAAGAATTTTATTGATAGATATATTATTGATGATCAAAAATTAAATAAATAAACAATAATAATAATATAGAGATTAATTAATAAACTATTGATAGATATTATAATTATCCTGTATTATATAGGTTATATAGTTTTAATGCTTTAAGTATTTAGGGGCTTTTGGGGTTTAGGAGTCCATAGATTTAAATGTTTAGGTATTTAGTGATTTATAATTTTTATTTAAATAATAAAATTATAAAAAAATTATTTTTGTGATTTTTTATCATTTTGAAGGTTATAACCTTTGAAAATATAATAATTTTTAAATTTTTTTTCAAAAGTAAAAATAATATTTAGTTATAATAATCTTAATAATTATAAACATTAAAATTCAATATAAGTAATTTTATTGATAGATATTATAATTATGATCAAAAATAAATTAATAAACTATTATTAATAAGATTGATAGTAATTAAAATATAATTTAAAAACCTATTTACAATGATTCAAAATCAAAGTAAAATATATTACTAAATAATAATTTTTGTTATTTAATTTTTACTTCTTTTTATAAGCTTATATATTTTTTTTGAATAAAAATAAATTATTAAAATTATATTTGTCTCACTCATTATTTATTTTGTAATTAACATTTATATAAAAATAATCTAATAAATAATTAAAATGAATATTTTAAAATTATAATGAATAGAAATTTAAATGAGATTTGTGATTTATTATATATGGTATACCTGTTTATTGGTTTGATTATTTAGGAGTTTTAGTGTTTAGGAGTTTAGCAATTTATGTTTTTAGGCATATTGTGGTTTATTAGTTTTATTTACATAATAAAAATAAAAAATTTTTTTTTTAGATTTTTTCTGATTTTCAAAGGTTATTAACTTTGAAAATAAGATATTTATAAAATTTTTTGAAACGTGAATACCATGTATAATTATATTAATCTTACTGATTATATATCATAATATTTAATATAAACAATTTTAATGATAAAAATTATAATAATGATCAAAAATTAAATTAATAAGTTATTTATAAAATTATAAATTTTAATCAAAATATATTTACATGATGCAAAATGATTCAAAATCAAATCAAAATATATTACTAAATAATAATATTTAATTTTTAAATTTTTTTTTCTTTTTATAAGCTTATATTTTTTAAAAAAAATCAATTATTTAAATAATGTTTGTCTCACTCAAAATTAATTTGTAATTAATTTTTGTAAAAAATTAAACTATAAATAATTAAATTGAAAATTTAAAATTATTATAAATAGACATAAAAATGAGATTTATTATTCATTAAGTAGTATATAGATGTTAAAGGTTTTATGTATTTATGGGTTTCAGGGTTTATGAGCTTATTGATTTAAGTAAGCACGCATTTAAAGGTCTATAGACTTTATTTAAAAAATGAAATAACAAAAAATTTATTTTTATTATTTTTTATCATATTTTGAAGGTTATAACCATTGAAAATATAATAATTTTTAAATTTTTTTCAAAAGTGAATACAATATTTATTTATTATAATCATAATAATTATATATAATATAAATTCAATATAATCAATTTTATTGATAGATATTCTAATAAATCTAAAAAAATAAATTAAAAATCTATAATGAATATGATTCATATTATTTAAAATATAATATGAAAACCTAAAATGATTCAAAAGCAAATGAAAATATATTACTAAATAATAATTATTTGATTTGAAATTTTTTTTCTTTTAAAAAGTTTATCTATACTTTTTGGATTAAAAATAATTTATATAAATTATATCTATCGAACTCATAATTTATTTTGTAATTAATATTTATATACAAATAATCAAATGACTAATTAAAATGAATATTTTAAATTATAATGAAAACAATAATATTGAGATTTATTATTTATTATTTCGGGTATACTGGTTTAATCTAAATTAGATCTGTCCAATGAAAATCTAATTTGTAATTAATATTTCTATAAAAATAAACTGATAAATAATTAATATAAAAATTAAAAATTATACTGAATACAAATTTAAGTGATATTTATGATTTATTATTAATGTATACTAGTTTATATGTTTAAGTATATAGAGGTTTTGTCTTTTAGGTGTTTAGTGATTTATGTTTTTAGGCACTTAGTAGTTTATAGGTATTATTTAAACAATAAATAACAAAAAAAATATTGTAATTTTTTCTCATTTTCTTAGGTTATAACCTTTGAAAATATAATAATATTTAAAATTTTTGAAATGTGAATACAATCTTTAGTTATATTAATATTAATAATTATATATCATATAAATTCAATATAAACAATTTTATTGATAGATATATTAATAATGATCAAAAATTAAATTAATAAACTATTAATAATAAGATAGAGATTAATTAATAAACTATTGATAGATATTATAGTTATCTTTTATTAGATAGGTTAAATAGGTTTAATGCTTTAAGTATTTAGGGGGTTTTGGGGTTTAGAAGTCTATAGTTTAAATGTTTAGGTATTTAGTGGTATATAAGTTTTATTTAAATAATAAAATTATAAAAAAATTATTTTTGTGATTTTTTATCATTTTTGAAGGTTATACCCTTTGAAAATATATTAATTTTTAAATTTTTTTTCAAAAGTAAATATAATATTTAGTTTTAATAATCTTAATAATTATAAACATTAAAATTCAATATAAGTAATTTTATTTATAGACATTATAATAATGATCAAAAAATAAATTAATAAACTATTATTAATACGATTGATAGCAATTAAAATATAATTTCAAAACCTATATACAATGATTCAAAATCAAAGTAAAATATATTACTAAATAATAATTTTTTGTTTTTAAATTTTTACTTCTTTTTATAAGCTTATATTTTTTTTTGATTAAAAACAAATTATTAAAATTATATTTGTCTCACTCATTATTTATTTTGTAATTAACATTTCTATAAAAAATAAACTAATAATTATTTAAAATGAATATTAAAAATTATAAAGAATACAAATTAAAATGAAATTTGTGATTTAATATAAATGGTATACCAGTTTATTGTTTTGATTATTTAGGAGTTTTGTTGTTTAGGCATTTAACAATTTATATTTTTAGGCATTTTGTGGTTTATAGGTTTTATTTAAATAAAAAAAATAAAATTTTTATTTTAGATTTTTTCGGATTTTCAAAGGTTATAACCTATGAAAATAAAATAATTTTTAAAATTTTTTGAAATGATAATACCATGTATAATTATATTAATCTAACTGAGTATATATCATATAAATTAAATATAAAGAATTTTAATGATAGATATTATAATAATGATCAAAAATTAAATTTATATACTATTAATAAAATATAAATTTTAATTAAAAGAAATTTACATGATTCAAAATAAAATCAAAATATATTACTAAATAATAATATTTAATTTTTAAAATTTTCCTTCTATTTATAAGCTTATATTTCTTTTTATTAAAAATCAATTATTTAAATAATGTTTGTCTCACTCTAAATTTATTTCGTAATTAATTTTTGTAAAAAATTAAACTATAAATAATTAAATTGAATATTTAAAATTATAATAAATAGTCTTCAAAATGAGATTTATTATTCATTAAGTAGTATATAGATATTAAAGGGTTTATGTATTTATGAGTTTCGTAGTTTATGAGCTTACTGATTTAAGTAAGTAGGCATTTAATGGTCTATAGGCTTTAATTAAAAAATGAAATAACAAAAATTTATTTTTATTATTTTTTCTCATATTTTCAAGGTTATAACCTTTCAAAATATAATAATTTCAAATTTTTTTAAAGAGCTGAATACAATATTTATTTATAATAATCATATAATTAAATATAATATAAATTCAATATAATCAATTTTATTGATAGATATTCTGATAAATAAAAAAAATAAATTAAAAATCTATAATGATTAGATTCATATTACTTAAAATATAATATGAAAACCTAAAATGATTCAATAAGCAAAGGAAAATGTATTACCAAATAATAATTATTTGTTTTGAAATTTTTTTTTCTTTCAAAAAGTTTATCTATATTTTTTTGATGAATAATAATTTATATAAATTATATCTATCTAACTCAAATTTATTTTGTAATTAATATTTATATAAAAATAAACAAATAAATAATTAAAATGAATATTTTAAATTATAATGAAAACAATAATATTGAGATTTATTATTTATTATTTAGGGTATACTAGGTTTAATTTAAATTAGATCTGTCTCACTGATAATTTAATTTGTAATTAATATTTCTATAAAAATAAACTGATAAATAATTAAAATAAAAATTAAAAAATAATACTGAATACTAATTTAAATGATATTTATGATTTATTATTAATGTATACTAGTTTAATGGTTTAAGTATTTAGAGGTTTTATAGTTTAGGAGTTTAGTGATTTATGTTTTTAGGCATTTAGTGGTTTATAGGTATGATTTAAATAATAAAATAACAAAAAAATATTTGCAATTTTTTATCATTTTCATAGGTTATAACCTTTGAAAATATAATAATATTTAAAATTTTTTAATTGTGAATACAATCTCTAGTTATATTAATATTAATAAAAATAAATCATTTAAATTCAATTTAAACAATTTTATTGATAGATATATTAATAATGATCAAAAATTAAATTAATAATCTATTAATAATAAGATAGAGATTAATTAATAAACTATTTATAGATATATATTTATCATTTATTATATAGGTTATATAGGTTTAATGCTTTAAGTATTTAGGGGGTTTTGGGGTTTAGGAGTCTATAGATTTAAAGATTTAGGTATTTAGTGATTTATAATTTTTATTTAAATAATAAAAATATAAAAAATTATTTTTGAAATTTTTTATCATTTTTGAAGGTTATAACCTTTGAAAATATAATAATTTTAAATTTTTTTTCAAAAGAAAAACAAATATTCAGTTATAATAATATTAATACTTATAAAACATTAAAATTCAATATAAGTAATTTTATTGATAGATCTTGTAATAATGATCAAAAAATAAATTAATAAACTATTATTAATAATATTGATAGTTATTAAAATATAATTTAAAAACATATATAGAATGATTCAAAAACAAAGTAAAATATTTTACTAAATAATAATTCTTTGTTTGTAAATTTTTACTTCTTTTTATAAGCTTATATTTTTTTTTTGAATAAAAAACAAATTATTAAAATTATATTTGTCTCACTCATTATTTACTTTGTAATTAACTTTTCTATCAAAAATAAACTAATAAATAATTAAAATGAATATTTAAAATTATAATGAATACAAATTAAAATGAGATTTGTGATTTATTATATATGGAATACCTGGTTTATTGGTTTGATTATTTAGGAGTTTTGTTGTTTAGGAGTTTAGCAATTTATGTTTTTAGGCATATTGTAGTTTATAGATTTTACTTTAATAATAAAAATTAGAAAATTTTTTTAAGATTTTTTATGATTTTCAAATGTACCTTTGAAAATATGATAATTTTTAAAATTTTTTGAAATGTGAATACAATGTATAATTATATTAAAATTACTGATTATATATCAAATAAATTCAATATAAACAATTTTAATGATAGAATATTATAATAATGATCAAAAATTAAATTAATAAGCTATTTATAAAATTATAAATTTTAATCAAAATATATTTACATGATGCAAAATGATTCAAA
Source organism: Sapria himalayana (assembly GCA_029783825.1). Taxonomy (NCBI): domain Eukaryota; kingdom Viridiplantae; phylum Streptophyta; class Magnoliopsida; order Malpighiales; family Rafflesiaceae; genus Sapria; species Sapria himalayana. Next base: position 17,775 of record JAREIK010007223.1, on the reverse strand, counting down.
TCAAATCAAAATATATTACTAAATAATAATATTTAATTTTTAAATTTTTCCTTCTTTTTATAAGCTTATATTTTTTTTATTAAAAAATCAATTATTTAAATAATGTTTGTCTCGCTCGAAATTTATTTTGTAATTAATTTTTGTAAAAAATTAAACTATAAATAATTAAATTAAATATTAAAAATTATAATAAATAGTCTTAAAAATGAGATTTATTATTCATTAAGTAGTATATAGATATTAAAAGGTTTTTGTATTTAGGGGTTTCGTAGTTTATGAGCTTACTAATTTAAGTAAGCATGCATTTAATGGTCGATAGGCTTTATTGAAAAAATGAAATAACAAAAATTTATTTTTATTATTTTTTCTCATATTTTCAAGGTTATAACCTTTGAAAATATAATAATTTTTAAATTTTTTCATGAGTGAATACAATATTTATTTATAATAATCATAATAATTATATATAATATAAATTCGATATAAACAATTTTTTTCAGAGATATTCTAATAATTCTCAAAAAATAAATTAAAAATCTATAATGAATAAGATTCATTTTACTTAAAAATATAATATGAAAACCAAAAATGATACAAAAGCAAAGCAAAATGTATTACTAAATTTTTTAAAATGTGAAGATAAAGATTGTTAATTCTTTAAATAAGAAAATAAATTTATATGTTAATAATTTATTAGTTTTTTTTTATAGAAATGTTAATTACAAAATAAATAATGTGTGAGACAAATATAATTTTAATAATTTATTTTTAATCAAAAAAATGTATATAAGCTTATAAAAAGAAGTAATAATTTAAAAACAAAAAAGTATTATTTAGTAATATATTTTTCTTTGATTTTGAATCATTGTATATTGTTTTGAAATTATATTTTAATTGCTATCAATCTTATTAATAATAGTTTATTAATTTATTTTTTGATCATTTTTATAATATCTATAAATAAAATTACTTATATTGAATTTTAATGTTTATAATTATTAAGATTATTATAACTAAATATTATATTTACTTTTGAAAAAAAATTTAAAAATTAATATATTTTCAAAGGGTATAACCTTCAAAAATGATAAAAATCAGAAAAATAATTTTTTTATAATTTTATTTTTTAAATAAAACTTATATACCACTAAATACCTAAACATTTAAATTTATAGACTCCTAGACCCCAAAACCCCCTAAATACTGAAAGCATTAAACCTATATAACCTATATAATAAAAGAAAACTATAATATCTATCAATAGTTTATTAATTAATCTAATTTTAATATAATAAAACCCCCTAAATCAGTAAGCTCATAAACTATGAAACCCCTAAAAACATAAACCTTTTAATATCTTTATACTACTTAATAAATAATAAATCTCATTTTTATAACTATATATTATAATTTTAAATATTTAATTTAATTATTTATATTGAATTTATATGATATATAATTAGTAAGATTAATATAATTCTACATGGTATTCTCATTTCAAAAAATTTAAAAAATTATCTTATTTTAAAGGTTATAACCTTTGAAAATCCGAAAAAATCGAAAAAGAAAATTTTTTATTTTTTTTATTTAAATAAAAGCTATAAACCACAAAATGCAAAAAACATAAATTGCTAAACTCTTAAACAAAAAATTCCTAAACAATCAAACCAATAAACCGGTATACCATTTATAATAAATCACAAATTTCATCTTAATTTGTATCCATTATAATTTTAAATATTCATTTTAATTATTTATTAGTTTATATTTATAGAAATGTTAATTACAAAATAAATAATGAGTGAGACAAATATAATTTTAATAATTTATTTTAATCAAAAAAAATATAACCTTAAAAAAGAAGTAAAAATTTAAAAACAAAAAAATTATTATTCATTAATATATTTTACACTGATTTTGAATCAGTGTATATAGGTTTTGAAATTATATTTTAATTTCTATCAATCTTATTCATAATAGTTTATTAATTTATTTTTTGATCATTATTATAATATCTATCAATAAAATTACTTATATTGAATTTTAATGTTTTATAATTATTAAGATTATTATAGCTAAATATTATATTTACATTTGAAAAAATATTTAAAAATTATTATATTTTCAAAGGTTATAACTTTCAAAAATGATAAAAAATCACAAAAATAATTTTTTTATAATTTTATTTTTTAAATAAAACTTATAAACAACTAAATACCTAAACCTTTAAATCTATAGACTCCTAAACCCCAAAACCACCTAAATACTTAATGCATTAAACCTATATAACCTATATAATATATTATAATTATAATTATAATATCTATCAATAGTTTATTAATTAATATCGATCTTATTATTAATAGTTTATTAATTTAATTTGTGATCATTATTGATATATATCTAACAATAAAATTGTTTATATTGAATTTATATGATATATAATTATTAATATTATTATAACTAAATATTATATTCACATTTCAAAAATTTTAAATATTATTATATTTTCAAAGTTTATAACCTAAGAAAATGAGAAAAAAGTACAAATTTTTTTTTGTTATTTAATTATTTAAATAATACCTATAAACCACTAAATGCCTAAAAATATAAATCACTAAACTTCTAAATGACAAAACCTCTAAATACTTAAAACATTAAACTAGTATACATTAATAATAAATCATAAATATCATTTAAATTTGTATTCAGTATAATTTTTAATTTTATTTTAATTATTTATTAGTTTATTTTATAAAAATATTAATTACAAATTAAATTTTCATTGGACAGATCTAATTTAAATTAAACCAGTATACCCGAAATAATAAATAATAAATCTCAATATTATTGTTTTCATTATAATTTAAAATATTCATTTTAATTAGTTATTTGATTATTTTTATATAAATATTAATTACAAAATAAATTATGAGCAAGATAGATATAATTTATATAAATTATTTTTAATCCAAAAAGTATAGATAAACTTTTTAAAAGAAAAAAAATTTTAAAATCAAATAATTAATATTTAGTAATACATTTTCCTTTGCTTTTGAATCATTTTAGGTTTTCACTATTATATTTTAAGTAATATGAATCATATCATTATAGATTTTTAATTTATTTTTTTAGATTTATTAGAATATCTATCAATAAAATCGATTATATTGAATTTATATTATATATAATTATTATGATTATAATAAATAAATATTGTATTCACTTTTGAAAAAAATTAAAAAATTATTATATTTTCAATGGTTATAACCTTCAAAATATGATAAAAAATAATAAAAATAAATTTTTTGTTATTTCATTTTTTAAATAAAGACTATAGACCTTTAAATGCCAGCTTACTTAAATTAGTAAGCTCATAAACCACGAAAACCCTAAATACATAAACCCTTTAACATCTATATACTACTTAATGAATAATAAATCTCATTTTTATGTGTATTTATAATAATTTTAAATATTCAATTTAATTATTTATAGTTTAATTTTTTACAAAAATTAATTATAAAATAAATTTAGAGCAAGACAAACATTATTTAAATAATTGATTTTGTTTTTAAAAATATAAGCTTATAAAAAGAAGGAAAAATTTAAAAATTAAATATTATTATTTAGTATTATATTTTGATTTGATTTTGAATGATTTTGCAGCATGTAAATATATTTTGATTAAAATATATAATTTTATAAATAGCTTATTAATTTAATTATTGATCATTATTATAATTTCTATCATTAAAATTGTTTATATTGAATTTATATAATATATATTCAGTATGATTAATATAATTATACATGGTATTCACATTTCAAAAAATTTTAAAAATTATCTTATTTTCAAAGGTTATAACCTTTGAAAATCACAAAAAATCTAAAAATTTTTATTTTTATTTTTATTTTGTAAATAAAACCTATAAACCAAAATATGCCTAAAAACATAAATTGCTAAACTCCTAAACAATAAAACTCATAAATAATCAAACCAATAAACAGGTATACCATATATATTAAATCACAAATCTCATTTAAATTTCTATTCATTATAATTTTAAATATTCATTTTAATTATTTATTAGATTTTTTTTATAAAAATGTTAATTACAAAATAAATAATGAGTGAGACATATATAATTTTAATAATTTATTTTTTATTCAAAAAAAAATTTTAAGCTTATAAAAAGAAATAAAAATTAAATAATAAAAAATTATTATTTAGTAATATATTTTACTTTGATTTTGAATCATTGTAAATAGGTTTTTAAATTATATTTTAATTACTTTCAATCTTTATTAATAATAGTTTATTAATTTATTTTTTGATCATAATTATAATACCTATCAATAAAATTACTTATATTGAATTTTAAAGTTTAATAATTATTAAGATTATTATAACTAAATATTAATTTTTAATTTGAAAAAAAATTTAAAAATTATTATATTTTCAAAGGTTATAACCTTCGAAAATGATAAAAAATCAAAAAAATAATTTTTTTATAATTTTATTATTTAAATTAAAATTAAAAATCACTAAATACCTAAACATTTAAATCTATAGACTTCTAAACCCCAAAATCACCTAAATACTTAAAGCATTAAACCTATATGACCTATATAATAATGTATAATTATAACATCTATCAATAGTTTATTAATTAATCTGTATCTTATTATTAATAGTTTATTTATTTAATTTTTGATCATTATTAATATATCTATCAATAAAATTGTTTATATAGAATTTATATGATATATAATTATTAATATTAATATAACTAAAGATTGTATTCACATTTTAAATATAATTATTAATATAATTATTGATAGATCTATCAAAAATTTTAAATATTATTAGATTTTCAAAGGTTATAACCTATGAAAATGAGAAAAAATTACAAAATTTTTTTTTGTTATTTTATTGTTTAAATAATACCTATAAACTACTAAGTGCCTAGAAATATAAATCACTAAACTCCTAAATGACAAAACCTTTAAATACTTAAATATTTAAACTAGTATACATTAATAATAAATCATAAATATCATTTAAATTTGTATTTTGTATAATTTTTAATTTTTATTTTAAATATTTCTTAGTTTATTTTTATAGAAATATTAATTACAAATTAAATTATCAGTGAGACAGATCTAATTTAAATTAAACCAATATACCCTAAATAATAAATAATAAATCTCAATATTATTATTTTAATTATAATTTAAAATATTCATTTTAATTAGTTATTTGTTTATTTTTATATGAATATTAATCACAAAATAAATTATGAGTTAGATAGATATAATTTATGTAAATTATTTTTCATCAAAAAAATATAGATAAACTTTTTAAAATAAAAAAAAACAAAACAAATAATTATTATTTAGTAATAGATTTTCCTTTGTAATTGAATCATTTTAGGTTTTCATATTATATTTTAAGTAATATGAATCTTATTCATTATAGATTTTTAATTTATTTTTTGAGAATTATTAAAATATCTATCAATAAAATTGTTTATATTTAATTTATATTATATATAATTTTTATAATTATTATAAATAAAATATTGTATTCACTCTTGAAAAAATTTAAAAATTATGATATTTTCAATGGTTATAACCTTGAAAATATGATAAAAAATAATAAAAATAATTTTTTTTTTCATTTTTTAAATATAGCCTATAGACCAATAATGCCTCCTTACTTAAATCAGTAAGCTCATAAACCCCGAAACCACTAAATACATAAACCCTTTAACATCTATATACTACTTGATGAATAATAAATCTCATTTTTATGTCTATTTATAATAATTTTAAATATTTAATTTAATTATTTATAGTTTAATTTTTTACAAAAATTAATTACAATATAAATTTCGAGATATCATTTTTTGATATCTCAAATGATAACAAAAAATATTTATTTTTATTATTTATAGTTTTTAGGCATATCAAAAAAAATTTAATATTTATTTATATTATTTATATAAACTATAAATAATAAATTAAATTAATATTAATATAAACTATTATTATTTTTATTAAATATTTAATGAATTTAATTTTATTAATATTTATTTATTTTTATTATTAAACTACAAATTATTTTTATAAATAATAAAAATAAATAAATTAAATTAGATATTTATTTATTTTTATTAATATTAATATTTAATTTTATTAATAAAAATAAGAAAATAAATTAAATTAATATTAATTACAAAATAAATTCTATTATTATTTATTTTTATTATTTATTTTTTTAAATTTTAATACGACGAGCTCATTAGAGCTCACTAGAGCTTCATCATAAAACTCGAAGGAGCTCCATGAAGGACCTCCTGGAGATGGGCGGGGAGAGAGGTGTGAAAAGGGAGGGGCGAGAGGCGAGGGGTGACAGACGAGGAAAGATTTGCGAGGGTAGAGGGGCAAGGAGAGACAGGCAAGGGTAGAGAGGCGAGGGACATAGTGAGATCTCCATAGTATTTTCAATAGCCGACATTCATAACGTAGATCTCTGATTTTTAAAATTCAACCGCATGGCAACTGTCAATGGCCGCCATTCACAACTACGGCTATTGCCATGCTTTTTCCAGACGCACTAGGTTGGGCATATTTTTAAAACACGCATTATTTTTTTATATTTTTTATTTCAAACGGATTATTTCTTTACAAAACTCTAGAAAAAAATTAACTTTTTGTCTAAGACCTCTATTAGCTTCAAAAAATATAAAGACTTAACCATTGATCAAAAATGTAAAATCAATTTTTAATAAAATATATTTCTACTAGTTTGATCCATCTAGGAGGAAAAACATTGTTTTCTTAATAATCTAAGCAAGAAAACTCTAATCTATTTCATTATGTCTTAATATCTAATTTAATAATTATAGTTTTGTGCGAGGTATTTATTAATGAAGTATATCGATTTTTGAGAAATAATTAATTTGCAGATGATGTATTCATATTCATTTTGGTTCTCGATACACACTGAGAAAGTACTTTGTTATCATGTGTTAGCTTAAATTATGTATTTTATTTTATGAATTACATAACACATGATAATGGGGTAAAAATATTTCAAAGTTTATGTTTATTATTCATGTGAATTAACAATATAAGAGTGTTACTAATACTCTTTAGTATTGTTTCATCTTGAAAACACATTAAGCAAGTCTAGTATAAATCATTTTTAAACAAAATCCTAATAATGCTTATAAAATAGATTTTAGAAACCACTAGGACAACACTATTCAATTCAAAGGAAAAGGTTGCATCTTTTAATTAACCAATCAAGAGTTCTTTGCTGAGCTCATATTTTATTTTCTTCAAATATTGCTAGCAAGGTATATCCTAATTAGGATGTAGAAGTAGAGATTTATCTTTAATAAGAAGGTTTTCAAAGAATTAATTTATTGATTTCTCATTTTTTTTTATCTTTATGGAAGCAAACATCATTTTCAACATTAATTGATTATGTTTTGGAAACTCTTCTAAATAAACTATTTTATATATAAATATATAAATAAATAAATATGTGTGTGTGTGTGTGTGTGTTTGAGTGTCTATATATTAATTATGTCCACATACACACAGGTCTAATCTCATCATTGGAGCATCTCAAATAAGTGAATACCCTTATTCTATAAAACTTTATAAAATTTAATTGATTTAATTGTATAACTTTTACAAGTTTGTATTTCACGTTTTGGAAACTATGTGAGGAACTTTTGTAATTTCTCACATGAATTTAATATTCTTAAAATATTCTTAAGAATATTCTTAAAAAATTCTTAAAACTATGTGAGGAACTATGTGAGGAATTTTATAAAATATTTTTAAAATCTGCAAGTAGGGCAAAAAATACAACACGCGTCATTATTTCACATTTTTTTTCATCCGAGTAATACTTTTTACGATAAGAGATTCTGATAATATGAATAGGTTTATCATTAACTTAACTTAATTTTTGGAAATGAATTAAATTAATTTGAGAGAGAACATGATGAATTAATGAATGAATTATAGTGAGAGTGAGATTTAATGCTAAGAGAGAGGGTAAGAGTGAAAGAGAGAGAGAGCACTAAATTTAGAGAGAGAGATATATATAGAAAGACTATCAAGTATATATTTGGGATTTGTCAATTATGTTGATCAAAATATACTTATTTTTTTATTTAGTACCATTTTTTGTAAATAAACTTAGGCAGCTTTTCATAAATTTAATTTCTTAAGTATTTATACTTAATTTATGAATTTGATTAAATTTAGTTTTTTTTTTCAAATGTCCTCTTTCCTCTCAACTTACTTATTTCTTGTTCAGTTAAAAATTTTAACATTTTTACTGGTTTTTTTTTTCACGTATACATGGAGGTCATAATAGAAAATTGAGTTAAATTTAAATTATTAAGTGCATACAAATTGATGTAAAATTGCTAGTGTATACATGAAAATCAATTTATTCAAGTTTATCATTTATACTTGACTCTTGTGATGCTCGCAAAAGGATCTGACACATGATTGATTTGATGTTTTTTTTATAGATAATTTATTTATAATATGCTTTTACTAAACTATGGATGTTTAGATTGATTTTTAGAGACGATATGACCCACAATGTGAAACAAAATCATTGCCTTGGTACCATTATTGATATATCACACAACATATTTGAAGACTTGTGGGTAGGTTTCTAGTATTTTTTTATATGTATTCATTAAGAGAGTGATGTACTAGTTTGTAGCCATAGATTCTTAGAAAGTATTTTGGTTTCTTTTCGAGATTTATTAAAGAGTAACTCATATTACTATAGCTATATCAAAATTAAAAGGAGTTGATATGATTAGTGACGATATTGAGATATCTTTCTTCATCACACAATATTGAAGAGAGTGATGAGAGTTTGACATAGGTGCATTTAGAAGTAGAAAGGTAGTTGTGACATGTTCTTTTTTCATAGAAGTCATAACATACTCGTGAAAGGCATTTGATATGCATATCATATCATGAGTTATAATTGATTTTATTAAGGTTCAACAGTTATACGATAGACTATTGGAGATGTGACGGTGATGCTCTCGAGAGAAGTTTTCTAGATTTTGTACTTTCGATGCCACTAAATACAATACTTCTATATCTATAGCAATTTTTTGCTCAAAATCTTATTCTAGATTGTTGAGTAGTTGATTTAAAGATTAATTTCAAGGTTATAAGTATTCGCGTTGTTTTTATTTGTTTATAGAATTTAGATTCTTTGATATTATTGTGACTAATAATATCCAATGCTTCTATAAAGTTTAAAATCTTCGATATTAATAGACATGTTAATGTTATTGTTGAACAATTTTTTCTTGACATGTATTTATGTATATTAAAATTTTATATTAAAATATGTGTTTCGGTAATTTTATAAAATAATAAAGTTGTTATATTATTATTATTTTTTTGATATTCTTTTTGGAATTTTTTTTGTTAAATTCTATTATAAAAATTAATAAAAATAAATAAAAATAAATAAATTAAATATTATTTTTTATATTTATTTTTATTATTTATAGTTTATATTAATATTAATGAGATCATTAGATATTTATTTTTATTAATAAAAATAAATACATCATCTACAAATTATTTATAGTTTATATTAATATTTAATATAAACAAATAAATATTAATAATGAGCTCATTAGATATTTATAGATATTTATTTAATATAGTTTATAATAAAAATAAATAATAATGAGCTCGTCGTATTAAATATTTATTTTTATTATTTATAGATTATATTGAAGATATCTCGAAATATTAATGTGAAGATATCATTTAAATAAATATTTATTTAATTTAATTATTTATAGTTTAATTTTTTGATATTTATAGTTTATTAAATTATTTATAGTTTATTTTTATTAATTATAAAAATAAGAAAATGTATAATTATATTAGTGTGAAGATATATGAAATATATCATTTTTTGATATCATTGTTTGAGGTGTTCTCGTATTAAAATAAATTTTTTGAAAATCTAAAATGATATCATTACTATATATAATCAGAAAATGTATTACTAAATTTTTATTCAAAACCAAAGAAATATTTAAATAATCTAAAAAATTATTATCTAGATAATAATTTTAATAATTTATTTTTATAATTTATAGCTAAATATTATATTTAATTTTGAAAAAAAAATTAAAATTAATATATTTTCAAAGGGTATAACCTTGAAAAATGATAAAAAATCACAAAAATAATTTTTCATTATTTTAATTATTTATTAGTTTATTTTTATAGAAATATTAATTACAAATTAAATTTTCATTGGACATATTTTAATTTAAATTAAACCAGTATACCCGAAATAATAAATAATAAATCTCAATATTATTGTTTTCATTATAATTTAAAATATTCATTTTAATTAGTCATTTGTTTATTTTTATATAAATATTAATTACAAAATAAATTATGAGTTAGATAGATATAATTTATAGAAATTATTTTTAATCCAAAAAGTATGGATAAACTTTTTAAAAGAAAAAAAAAGTTTTCAAATCACATAATTATTATTTCGTAATACATTTTTCATTGCTTTTGAATTATTTTAGGTTTTCATATTATATTTTAAGTAATATGAATCATATTCATTATAGATTTTTAATTTATTTTTTTAGATTTATTAGAATATCTATCAATAAAATCGATTATATTGAATTTATATTATATATAAGTATTATGATTATAATAAATAAATATTGTATTCACTTTTGAAAAAAATTTAAAAATTATTATATTTTCAATGGTTATAACCTTCAAAATATGATAAAAAATAATAAAAATAAATTTTTTGTTATTTCATTTTTTAAATAAAGACTATAGACCTTTAGATGCCTGCTTACATAAATCAATAAGCTCATAAACACTGAAACCCCTAAATACATAAACCCTTTAACATCTATATACTACTTAATGAATAATAAATCTCATTTTTATGTCTATTTATAATATTTTTAAATATTAAATTTAATTATTTATAGTTTAATTTTTTACAAAAATTAATTACAAAATAAATTTTGAGTGACACAAACAATATTTAAATAATTGATTTTTTTTAAAAAAATATAAGCTTATAAAAAGAAGGAAAAATTTAAAAATTAAATATTTTTATTTTGTAATATATTTTGATTTGATTTTGAATCATTTTGCATCATGTAAATATATTTTGATTAAAATTTATAATTTTATAAATAGCTTATTAATTTAATTTTTGATCATTATTATAATTTCTATCATTAAAATTGTTTATATTGAATTTATATTATATATAATCAGTAAGATTAATATAATTATACATGGTATTCACATTTCAAAAAATTTTAAAAATTATCTTATTTTCAAAGGTTACCTTTGATAATCAGAAAAAATCTAAATTTTTTTTTATTTTTATTACGTAAATAAAACCTATAAACCACAATATGCCTAAAAACATAAATTGCTAAACTCCTAAACACTAAAACTCCTAAATAATCAAACCAATAAACCGGTATACAATATATAATAAATCACAAATCTCATTTAAATTTCTATTCATTATAATTTTAAATATTCATTTTAATTATTATTAGATTATTTTTTATATAAATGTTAATTACAAAATAAATAATGAGTAAGACAAATATAATTTTAATAATTTATTTTTTATTCAAAAAAAAATAAGCTTATAAAAAGAAGTCAAAATTAAATAACAAAAAATTATTATTTAGTAATATATTTTACTTTGATTTTGAATAATTGTAAATTTTTTTTTTAAATTATATTTTAATTACTATCAATCTTATTAATAATAGTTTATTAATTTATATTTTGATCATAATTATAATATCTATCAATAAAATTACTTATATTAAATTTTAATGTTTTATAATTATTAAGATTATTATAACTAAAAATTATTTTTACTTTTGAAAAAAAATTTAAAAATTATTATATTTTCAAAGGTTATAACCTTCAAAAATGATAAAAAATCAGAAAAATAATTTTTTTATAATTTTATTATTTAAATAAAAATTATAAATCACTAAATACCTAAACATTTAAATCTATAGACTTTTAAACCCCAAAAGCCCCTAAATACTTAAAGCATTAAAACAATATAACCTATATAATAAAGGATAATTATAATATCTATCAAAAGTTTATTAATTAATCTATATCTTATTATTAAAAGTTTATTTATTTAATTTTTGATCATTATTAATATATCTATCAATAAATTTGTTTAAATTGAATTTATAACATATATAATTATTAATATTAATATAACTAAAGATTGTATTTACATTTCAAAAATTTTAAATATTATTATATTTTCAAAGTTTATAACCTATGAAAATGAGAAAAAATTACAAATTTTTTTTTGTTATTTTATTGTTTAAATAATACCTATAAACCACTAAGTGCCTAAAAACATAAATCAATAAACTCCTATATGACAAAACCAATAAATTCTTAAACATTTAAACTAGTATACATTAATAATAAAACAAAAATATCATCTAAATTTGTATTCTGTATAATTTTTAATTTTTATTTTAATTATTTATCATTTTATTTTTATAGAAATATTAATTACAAATTAAATTATCAGTGAGACAGATCTAATTTAAATTAAACCAGTATACCCTAAATAATAAATAATAATTCTCAATATTATTGTTTTCATTATAATTTTAAATATTCATTTTAATTAGTTATTTGTTTATTTTTATATAAATATTAATTACAAAATAAATTATGAGTTAGATAGATATAATTTATATAAATTATTTTTCATCAATAAAATATAGATAAACTTTTTAAATAAAAAAATTTTAAAACAAATAATTATTATTTAGTAATACATTTTCTTGCTTTTGAATCATTTCAGGTTTTCATATTATATTTTAAGTAATATGAATCTTATTCATTATAGATTTTAATTTATTTTTGAGAATTATTAGAGTATCTCTCAATAAAATTGTTTATATCAAATTTATATTATATATAATATTATGATTATTATAAATAATATGTATTCACTCTTGAAAAAAATTTAAAAATTATTATATTTTACAGGGTTATAACCTTGAAAATAGAGAAAAAATAACAAAAATAAATTTTTGTTATTTCATTTTTTAAATAAAGCCTATAGACCATTAAATGCCTGCTTACTTAAATCAGTAAGCTCATAAACTAGGAAACCCCTAATTACATAAACCTTTTAATATCTATATACTACTTAATGAATAATAAATCTCATTTTTATGACTATTTATAATAATTTTAAATATTTAATTTAATTATTTATAGTTTAATTTTTTACAAAAATTAATTACAAAATAAATTTAGAGCCAGACAAACATTATTTAAATAATTGAGTTTTAATAAAAAAATATAAACTTACAGAAATAAGGAAAACTTTAAAAATTTAATATTATTAATTAGTAATATTTTTGATTTGATTTTGAATCATTTTGCGTCATGTAAATATATTTTAATTAAAATTTATATTTTTATTAATAGTTTATTAATTTAATTTTTTATAATTATTATAATATCTATTATTAAAATTATTTATATTGAATTTATATGATATATAATTAGTAAGATTAATATAATTATACATTGTCTTCACATTTCAAAAAATTTTAAAAATTATCATATTTTCAAATGTTATAACCTTTCAAAATCTAAAAAAATCTAAAAATTTTTATTTTTATTTTTATTATTTAAGTAAAATCTATAAACCAGAATATGCATAGAAACATAAATTGCTAAACTCCTCAACAACAAAACTCCTAAATAATCAACCCAATAAACCGATATTCCATTATAATAAATCACAAATCCCATTTTAATTTGTATTCATTATAATTTTAAATATTCATTTTAATTATTTATTAGTTTATTTTTTATAGAAATGTTAATTAGAAAGTATATAATGAGTGAGACAAATATAATTTTAATAATTTATTTTTATTCAAAAAAAATATATAAGCTTATAAAAAGAAGTAAAAATTTAAAAACAAAAAATTATTATTTAGTAATATATTTTAATTTAAATTTGAATCATTGTATATAGGTTTTTAAATTATATTTTAATAACTATAATTCTTTTTAATAATATTTTATTAATTTATTTTTTGATCATTATTATAATATCAATCAAAAAATTACTTATATTGAATTTTAATGTTTTATAATTATTAATATTATTATAACTAAATATTATTTTTACTTTTGAAAAAAAATTAAATATTTTTATATTTTCAAAGGTTATAACGTTCAAAAATGATAAAATATCTCAAAAATAATTTTTTATATTTTTATTATTTAAATAAAAATTATAAATCACTAAATACTTAAACTTTTAAATCTATAGACTCCTAAACCCCAAAACCCCCTAAATACTTAAAGCATTAAACCTATATAACCTATATAATAATGATAATTATAATATCTATCAATAGTTTATTAATTAATCTCTATCTTATTATTAATAGTTTATTAATTTAATTTTTGATCATTATTAATATATCTAATCAATAAAATTGTTTATATTGAATTTATAATGATATATAATTATTAATATTAATATAACTAGAGATTGTATTCACATTTCAAAAATTTTAAATATTATTATATTTTCAAAGGTTATAACCTATGAAAATGATAAAAAATTAGCAAATTATTTTTTGTTATTTTATTATATAAATAATACCTATAAACCACTAAATGACTATATACATAAAACACTAAACTCCTAAACGAAAAAAAACCTCTAAATACTTAAACCATTAAACTAGTATACATTAATAATAAATCATAAATATCATTTAAATTTGTATTCAGTATAATTTTTAATTTTTATTTTAATTAATTATCAGTTTATTTTATAAGAAATATTAATTACAAATTAAATTATCATTGAGAACAGATCTAATTTAAATTAAACCATTATAGCCTAAATAATAAATACAAATCTCAATATTATTGTTTTCATTATAATTTTAAATATTCATTTTAATTATTTATTTGTTTATTTTATATAAATTTTAATTACAAAATAAATTATGAGTTAGATAATATAATTTATATAAATTATTTTTCATCAAAAAAATATAGATAAACTTTTTGAAATAAAAAAAATTTCAAAACAAATAATTATTATTTGGTAATACATTTCTTTGCTATTAATCATTTTAGGTTTTCATATTATATTTTAAGTAATATGAATTAAATCATTATATATTTTAATTTATTTTTTTAATTTATTAGAATATCTATTAATAAAATTGATTATATTGAATTTATATTATATTTAATTATTATGATTATTATAAATAAATATTGTATTCACTCTTCAAAAAAATTTAAAAATTATTATATTTTCAAGGATTATAACCTTGAAAATATGAGAAAAAATAATAAAAATAAATTTATTGTTATTTCATTTTTAAATAAAGCAGATAGACCATTAAATGCATGCTTACTAAAATCAGTAAGCTCATAAACCCTAAAACTCGTAAATACATAAACCATTTAACATCTATATACGACATAATGAATAATAAATCTCATTTTTTTGTCTATTTATTATAATTTTAAATATTCAATTTAATTATTTATAGTTTAATTTTTTACAAAAATTAATTACGAAATAAATTTTGAGCGAGACAAACATTTATAAAATAATTGATTTTTAATAAAATAAAATATAAGCTTATAAATAGAAGGATAAATTTAAAATTAAATATTATTATTTAGTAATATATTTTGATTTTATTTTTAATCATGTAAATTTATTTTAATTAAAATTTATATTTTTATTAATAGATTATAAATTTAATTTTTGATCATTATTATAATATCTATCATTAAAATTGTTTATATTTAATTTATATGATATATAATCAGTAAGATTAATATAATTATAAATGATATTCACATTTCAAAAAATTTTAAAAATTATCTTATTTTCAAAGGTTATATCCTTTGAAAATCCGAAAAAATCTAAAAAAAAAATTTTTATTTTTATTATTTAAATAAAACGTATAAACCACAAAATGCCTAAAAACATGAATTGCTAAACTCTTAAACCAATAAATGGGTATTCGATATATAATAAATCACAAATCTCATTTAATTTTCTATTCATTATAATTTTAAATATTCATTTTAATTATTTATTAGATTATTTTTATATAAATGTTAATACAAAATAAATAATGAGTGAGACAAATATAATTTTAATAATTTATTTTAATCAAAAAAATATAATAATAATCCTTATATAAAGCAGAGTCAAAAATTTAAAACAAACAAATTATTATTTAGTAATATATTTAGCGTTGATTTTGAATCCTTGTATATAGGTTTGAGAAATTATATTATAATTGCTTAAGCAATCTTATAAATAATAGTTATTATTTATTTTTATGATCATTATTATAATATCTATAAATAAAAATTACTGTATATTAATTTTAAGGGTTAGAATGGATTAAGATTATTATTAACTAAATATTATATTTAATTTTGAAAAAAATTTAAAATTAAATATAGTTTTGTTCACAAGAGTTATAAACTTCAAAAATTATATAAAAAGCACAAAAATAATTTTGTTATAAGTAGCTTTTTTAAATAAAATTATATACCACTAAATACATAAACATATAAATCTAATAGATTCCTAATCCCCAAAACCCCCTAAATACTAAAAACATTAAACCTATATAACCTATATAATAAAAGATAACTATAATATCTATCAATAGTTTATTAATTAATCTCTATCTTATTATTAATAGTTTATTAATTTAATTATTGATCATTATTAATATATCTATCAATAAAATAGTTTATATTGAATTTATATGATATATAATTATTAATATAATATAACTAAAGATTGTATTCACATTTAAAAATTTTAAATATTATTATATTATCAAAGGTTATAACCTATGAAAATGAAAAAAAATTACAACAATTTTTTTGTTATTTTATTGTTTAAATAATACATATAAACCTCTATGTGCCTAAAAACATAAATCGATAGTACCTAAACGACAAAATCTTTAAAGACTTAAATCATTAAACAAGTATCCATTAATAAAAATCATAAATATCATTTAAATTTGTATTCAGTATAATTTTTAATTTTGATTTTAATTATTTATCAGTTTATTTTATAGAAATATTAATTACAAATTAAATTATCAGTGAGACAGATCTAATTTAAATTAAACCAGTATACCCTAAATAATAAATAATAAATCTCAATATTATTGTTTTCATTATAATTTAAAATATTAATTTTAATTAGTTATTTGTTTATTTTAAATTTTAAATGTTTAAATAATTAGTTAATTATTATTTGGTATACATATTCCTTTACTATTGAATCATTTTAGGTTTTCATTTTATATTGTAAGTAATATGAATCTAAATCATTATAGATTTTTAATTTATTTTTTGTGATTTATCAGAATATCTATCAATAAAATTGATTATATTGAATTTATATGATATTTAATTATTATGATTATTATAAATAAATATTGTATTCACTCTTTAAAAAAATTAAAAAATTATTATATTTTCAAGGATTATAACCATGAAAATATGAGATAAAATAATAAAAAAAATATTTTTGTTAATTCATTTTTTAAATAAAGCATATAGACCATGAAATGCATGCTTACTTAAATCAGT